>WAAE01023732.1:0-40790 GCA_013400495.1 Nicator chloris | reverse complement strand
AAAAAAAAAAAAAAAGGAATAAAAATAAAGCTAAGACAACTTTAGTAACATTGGCTTTTCCATGTAATTGTATAGACATTGAAAAACACATTCATAAATAATGAACAGAGAAATACATGGCAAGGGACCATTTTTGTTTTAGTATAAGGATAACATCCCATCTCATAATTCAAAAACATATGTAGACTGTACCTGTTTACCAGGTAAAAGATGTCTGATTACACTTGTTCTTTAACACTGATTTTTCCTCTTATTAGAGTGTACAATGAAGAAGCAGAAAAACACATAGTTGGTTCTGCAGCTTGTGACTTTGGGATTTCATACCCTGTCTGCTGGAGGCACATTTACATACAAAGAGTAAATCAGATGAAGCAGTCTGATACCAGTCTGTCAGTAGCAATATTGGCAGTGATCCAAGATTTTGGTTACTCATGTTATAAAATTCTTGCTCTGCTTTTCGTTTGGTTGACTTATTTTACTTATTTTCATTTGATTGACTTATGCTTCTGCTTTCTGGTCCAGTAATTTAGACAATTAGTTTTATATTTACAATAACGTTTATCTAAAGAATAGCACTTGCATTTCTCATAGGGTCTTATATTTTTTAATATCAAGCTATGACTTTGTTTTTGTGGACAGCTTACAGTGTTAGAAAACAGATTCCTTCTACTCTGTCTCACTGTTAAAAATAAAAGAATACCATCTTCCCTGCTGAATATCCTTTAAAATTTGCTTCAGCCTTTCATACAGAGAAAAAGGGGTAAAAATTTTAATGGAAAAGCTTGAAACCTCTTTACACACTGCAGACTCAGCAGTTAAGGATTTCCATTTAATTTCACTACTTTAATATTAGAGGGTTCAGTTTTGCAAATCTTTTGCAGGTTTTCTCCTTTTTATTCATATAGACTCACTGACTTCATTAAGAATAAAAGAGATCATCATAGAGCTACCAGGAACCAGTCCACTTTTATGCACAAAAAGTTAAAAAAGCCCATCTTTTTATTATAAGAAAAAAAAGTCTGCTTTCAAAAATAGTTATGAGCTATAGCAAAATATTTAGGGATTTTTTTAACCATGTAATGTTTAAAATAAGGAGTCAATGAATGAAGGAATATAGAGTAATTATTACTTGGATAATAAGAACTTCTAAATGAAATACCAGCTCTTTCACCAAATACTTAAATATTTGCTTTCTCTTGATTGTGCTTCCCATAATTTACTGAATGTTTGTATATACACAAATGAAAATGCAATGTATTTTTAGATATAAATGCAAAGTATTGTCTTTACATATTCTCATGACACCCATACCAGTCTGTACCTTGTCTTTCTGAAAAGAAATAGGCTAATGTATGAGGCAAAAAACGGCCAGAGAGGTCCTAATTTATATCAGTCGATTCTCTAGGTAATATGCTGTGGGACTGAAATAAGAAGTACTGTCAGCCAGATCGAACTTTCAGTATTTTGGCAGAATATTGCTCTGACACTTGACGAAGTATCTTGCACAAAAAGGTCGTATTAGCTGAGAAGGGAAACTATCTTTATCTTATGATGTGGAAAAACTTCTTAATAGCAGTAAATATGCCAGGAGTACAATCTGAGAGACCAATCTGATAGTTTAATATTGTGGAAAATGCACCACATACAGTGAAAGTAGGTGTGATGGGAAAGGGAAGAGGAATAGAAAACTTTCTGCTCTGAAGCTGAAGGCAATGAAGCATGAAGATTTCCTGTCACACAGTAGATTTTTTTTTTTTTTTTTTTGCTGTCAGGCAGCAGATTTTTCAACACACAGCACAATATTTTGTATATAAACTTTAATTTGTTAGTGGTATGAAATTCATATGACCCTCATCTATCTTCACTGAGCAGTTTAGCTCCTGAGGATGCCTTAGAGGTGTGACTACAGTTCTCTTACACCTTGGTGTAATGCCTTTTAAGTTTAATTTCCAGTGATCTGGCTTGTAGTACAGGTCATTTACAGAAAAGATAATGTTACAGTCTTTGAGCTCATTTCAGTGGAAAGGAATTTTTTATACTCTGCTGGAAATGTTCTGTTGTGGTGGCCAATGTGCCTAGAGTTTACACTCAAAGTAAATAAGTTGTGAAAACTCAAGGATGTATTAGCTTCCTTGTAAAGAAGATTAATATTAAAAGTTAATAATTTGAAGTAAAATCCATAATTCTATGAAATAGATAGGAACTTCTATTGATACTAGCTTAGTCTGGTCATTGAGTTTGTTAGGACAAACTCCTGGACCAAGTTTTCATTTTGGGTACAACCTCTTACTGTACCCCTTCTTTCTATAAATTAGCCTAACTGTACAAATTCTTCCTACTGAAAGATGAGACATAGATACAATATGGACCAACAGGGTGTAAAATCTCATATTCCTTATTGTCATTGAAGTATTCCAATATTTTATTTCTATCTGGAAAAAAACATCTAAAAGCAGTGGCAACTGAGCACTCTAGTAGGTAAATTGAGGCTTTGTTTTTTTAATGTTCCAAAACTTTGCCTGAAGTTATCTCAGGATAGGCCCATAAAATCTTACTACTATTCACATTCTTGGGTCTCCTTTTCAAAATCGTGATATGTACAGTTTCCTTCCTCATTCTCTAGACTAGAAGAATTTTATCAAATTTTCTCTCTCTCTCTCTTTCCCCACATATAAACAGCTGATGTGATAGAGGATATGGACTTGCCCTGATGATTAATTTATATTATACTCTACTTGAATAATAGATTAACAGAACTTTCCTGGAAATAAACCAGGATATTTCACCACATTCCCTTACTAGTCTAATTTAATCTCTGGGCAGCTTGGATTGTATAGCCTTTGGCTCAGTTTAATTTCAGAAAGGCCCTGTAATATTCACAGAAAAATGTAAGTGCCAGGTCTGACTTATGATCTATACCTGCGATATAGACTTCTAAATCTTGTGTCAGTTCTAAAACAGATGGCTCACTCTTTTCACTCTTACTCTTTCCAACACTCATGCAGAACATTCATTTACTTGAATGATGAGCCCTCTGTAGTTCTTCAGGCTTAATTCTCCCCGGCTGCAGATTTTTAAATTTAATGAAGAAATGGATCATAGTCAAGATAGATCCAGTTAGGAAGTTGCTAACTTTTTTCATCTGATGCCATAAGGTGAAAACCCTGTGATTCAGTGAGGGCAATTTTAGAAAGAGAAAATAAATATTCTACGTGAAGAAAACAGTATGTAATAAACAGTCAAATGGTTCTTGCAATGGTTCAGTTGTTTCTATGCCTCCTATCTTCTTTCAGCATCCTTCAAGTTTAATATTTATTCATGCTTTACCACTTGCTTATTTTTGCATTTATGCAAATAAAAATCCTTATTGAATGTCAGTGGTTTGGTCAACAACAAGCATTTTTGAAAAATGTTTCCATTTATCATATAAAATATTTGCAGCAAGAATAATAAAGGTTCTCTATACTGTTTCTAGATTCACAGTTGAAAAACTACTAGCTTTATAAGTGATATATTCAGTTCTTGGGCTTATTTATATTATTGGTACATATAATAAAATTGACATGTGGATTTGCTGCTGATTGCTCTTAAGGACTGATTGCTGGTTTACAGAAATTCTTTTCTTAAATATATATATTCAGGTACATTCTATTTTCAGTTATGTAAATAACTCCAACTATCCAGTGACTACAGAAAAAGAAGACACATAAGTGAGAGGAAAGAAATTATCTGGTCCTCAGATAACAGAAAAAAGAAAGGTTATGGAAAAACATATGATAAATTATCTGCATTCTGACTTTCAGACCTTTGAGAATAAAAGGTTTAATTTTCTGAAATGCTGAGCTTTTCAACTACATTTACATGAACTATGTAGACAACAAGTGATCATCTGTCTTATTTACTCTGTGCTTTTTAATGTCATGTTGTATCATACACAAATGTGACAATCTAATTATAAAGGAAGACAATGATAGAGCACTCACAAGAGAACTCTTAGAATACACTAAAACAGTGGAGCTAGTTAGGCTTGGAGAACGAATATGGACTATTTCCACACTGTATTAGTTCACATTTTAAATTGTTCCATTTTAGCCATACAGGCAGCCTCACTTTGGTTCACTGCTTACAAGCATTCAAGAGGAGAAACACTGAGAGATTGTCTGAGCACCCACGGATCACATTAGGCAGGCTAAAGCCCTGGTAGAATTAAATCTCACCAGGGATTTCAAGGGCAACAAGAAAACCTTCTCTAGGTACATTAATGATGAAAGGTAGACTAGGGAAAATTCTCTGGAAGAAAATGGGAACCCTGTTTGCCTGGGATATGGGAAGGCTGAACAATTCAATGACTTTTTTGCTTTGGTCTTCACCACCAAGCACTTCAGTCACACTGACCAAATTAAAGGATGTAAAAGCAGGTACTCCCACCTGCTCCTGGTGGAGGAAGTGGTTAAGCCACTATCCTCTGTATTTGAGAAGTCATGGCAATCCAGTGAAGTTCCAACTGACTTGGAAAAGGGAAATAAAACCCCCATTTTTAAAAAGAGAAAACCAGAAAGACATGGGTAAACACAGGCCAGTCAGTCTCCCCTTGTGCCTGGCAAGAACATGAAGAAGATCCTCCTGGAAATTATGCTAAGATACATGGAAAATAAGGAAGTGATTGGGTGACAGCCAACAGGGATTCACTAAGGGCTAACTGTGCCCAACATATTTGTGATACAGTTACAGTAGTGGTAGATGATGGAAGAGTAGTTTCCATTTGTCTGGACTTGTGCAAGGCATTTGACACTGTCCCACACGATATCTTTCTCTATAAACTGAAGAGACGTTGGTTTGATGGACGCACCACTTGATAAGGAATTGACTGGATGGTCTCACTCACAGGGTTGTGGTAAATGGCTCAATATCCACCTGTAGACCAGTCACAAGTGGCATTCCTCAGGGCTCAGTTTTGGGATCGACACTGTTTAACATCTTTGTCAGTGACAACGACAGTGGGCTTGAGTGAACTCTCAGCAAGTTTGTCCACAACACCAAGCTGCATGATGCAGTCTACTCGCTGGATGGAAGGGATGTCATGCAGAGGGACCTTGGCAGGTTTGAGAGGTGGGACTGTGCAAATCTAAAGTTTAACAAGGCCAAATGCAAGCTCTTGCACCTGGGTCATGAAAATACCAAGCACAAGCATCAGTTTGGCAGAGAATGGATTGAAAGTAGCCCTGGGTACAAGGACTTGGGGATGTTGGTGAATGACATGCTGCACATGACCCAGCCACGTGCACTTGCAGTCCAAAAGGCCAGCTGTGTCCAGGCATGCATCAAAAGCAGTGTGGATAGCAGGGTGAGGGATCTGCCCATCTACTCTGCTCTCATGAGACCCCACTTAGAGTTCTGTGTCCCGCTCTGGGATCCCTAAAATAAGAAGGATGTGGACCTGCTGGAGTGAGTCCAGAGGAGGCCACAAAGATGATCAGAGGATGGGAGAACCTCTCCTATGAAGAGAGGCTGAGAGTTAGGCTAGTTCACCCTGGAGAAAAGAAGGTTCTAGAGACACATTATAGGTGCCTTTCAGTATGTAAAAAGGACCTGCAAGAAAGCTGGAGATGGAATTTTTACAAGGGCATGATAGGACAAGGGGGAATGGCTTTAAAATGAAGGAGGGTAGGTTTAGATTAGATACTGGGAACAAGTTCTGTACATTGAGAGTGGTGTGGCATTGAAACAGGTTGTACAAAGAAGCTGTGGATACCCAGTCCCTGGAAGTGTTCAAGGCCAGGTTGGGTGGAGTTCTTAGTAACCTGACCTAGTGCATGATATGCTGCACATGGCAGGGGTGTTGGAGTTAGATGATCTTTGATGTCCCTTCCAACCCAAACTATTCTACAATTTTATGAAGTCTTACAAGAGCTCACAAAAGGCAGATTTCCAGAAAACAAATATGAATTACATTGTCTTCACTAGGACTTGATGTGAGAGCATTATACACACACAAAATACCTTTGCAACACTGGGATTTCAGTTATTGACACCAAATATCCTTGTGCAATCTTTCAGTCAAGAAAGAGAGAAAAAAATTGAACAATAAACATCTTTACATTTACCTCTGTGCATTTTGTCCAAAAGAAATGAAAACACAAAAGTTTTCTTGCACACATTCAATTAGTATTAGGAAAATGGGTTCTACTTGCAGATATCATGTTGGCCTAAAAATGGCTTACACATGTCAAATGACTTATTCATTGTAAACTACTCATTTATCTCTTCAGCTACCAAAACCAAACCCAATTCAAGAGAACATGCTTCCCCAAATGCATGAATAGTTCACAGGCACAACTCCTGGAGTCTATGCCCCTTCTAATCAGGAGCCAGTAAGGGTAGGTCAAAAATGGTAAATGAGATTGACAAAAATATAGGTTTAATAATAAGTATGATAATATAACGGGTGATTTTATCTTAATTGATTTTGAAAATTAATTGGGTGGTAACAAAAGCTGGAAAAAAGCATTTAATTTAAATCAGACAATTAAAAGTCCCAGAGGTCTTATGGCTGATAACATTAACCAATGTTTAAAAGATTAAATTTTAACTTCAGAACCTGAATCACTGTGTAATATGCAGGTGAGTCCTTATCTTCTTCTAATAACAAGCCTAATGACCCCTGTCCATAGATGTTCATCCTTGGTATTAAATTCCATATTTTAAATTTGTGAGTTTGGTGTATTATTCCATTTTATACCTGTGATTTAGGAAAAAGAAAAAAGAAGCCCACCAAATATGTGATTTTAGCTTTTAAAGTTTAGTCTGTTACATAAAAGGGTATTATTTTCCTATCCAATTATATAACCTATAAAAAACTTTCTATTGCCTCCTAAGTTTGACATTTCAGGGGAAGATTTTTCAGGATATTAATGAAAGACTCTTTTCCTGTACTTTGAAAGCTGTTGCATTTATAATAAGCTTGTATTACTCATTTTGGAGATGTGCCTTGTTGTCTTCTTTATGCATCATATAACGTATAGCAGTGGCATTTGTTTTACTCAAAAGTTCTGTGAGAAGAAGCAATGTCAGATTTTCGTGTGTCTGAAAATACCTTCTCCATATGAGAGGACAGGGTATTTCCTAGCCTCTTCAGAGCCTAAACTAACTTGAATCCATGACTTGCAGATCAAGAAGATTGCTATAGCTATTCTGTTATGGAGATTTTTGAGGCCATGGTGTAGCCAAGAACGTAAGAATCAATGGAGTTCAAAGATAGCAAAAGTAGTAATGAAAACATGGTTGAAAACCTCTGATCTGGGTACCTATCCACACCCTACACCTTCCAACCACCCCAGTTGTTTATAATGTACTTCATATTATACTTTGACAACATCCACCTTGAAAATACAGGCATATTAGGGTTATATTAGCACCAGGATTATAAACACAAATCAGAAAAGGCTCATTATTGGTTACTGAAGGAATGCCACCTGGTGTACAGGCTAGAATTGGCGTTAGGGCATAAGAAAGAATAAAAAACAAAATTATTCAACATATAAAAATCCTCCTTTATGTCGTAAAAACACAAAGGAGTTAACAAGAAGTATAAAAGACAACTATAGCCCCTACAAGGATGATAACAAAGAGAAAAAAGACAGAGACAAATTACTGTACCTTTTCTCTGCTGGTTAAGGATGTCGCCCTTAACTAATGCCATTATTTATCTCTTGGGTTCACACTTATATATTACATAACTCTGCTTTTAGATTTGCCATTCACCACATTTTATTTGTGTAAACTCAGCTTCTACACGTAAAAGATTCACTTTTACTATAACATTTGGTTATGCAAGCTGAAATTAAAGAGTAAATGTGTCTGTGTGTTTCAAGCCACAACCTTCTCATGTCAAAATGTGATCAATAATGTGACAGTGAGTCAGGGAAAATAACACTGTAACAGATAACTTATGCATAAGGAGAGACATTCCTGAGAAAAGAAACATGTATTCTTCTTAATTACCTCTTCAGCCTTCTCTAGGTGGCATTCCGGAGTACCACAAGGTTAACATGAGATGTAACTAACTCAGAGAAGTGAATCCAGTATCAGCAAGCTCATGTTTGTATCAATGGAGAACCATCAAAATATTTAGAAATCTAAAATGAAAAAGCCTGAAATCACTAAACTTGGCTGTGTGGAATTCTGCACTCCTCCCAGTAGACTGGCCTACAAAACAATACAGGATAAAGAACGAAAACAAAAACAATCCAACCAAAAACCCAAACTACACTCTTCACCAGATACAAAGCCATCCGTCATTTTCCTTCAGTGTCTAATATTTCTTCAAGACCTAATTTATGTGCCTCAAAAGTATGTGGTTGTTTGCTTTATTGCTTGGCAAAGCATGTTCAGATATTAATAAATGGCTTTGATTTTGTCTTCATTTGTAGAATTGGTTCTAAGTTATTTAAAGTTATTAAAAATCAGGTTGTATATTTCTATCTGCATAATATCTGAGCAAATTTTAAAATCTACTAATATAAGTCTCAACAAAAGAGTCTTTTTTCTAAAGACACACTTTGGAAAGTTTATTCATATGGGAAGTATATAAAAAGTCAGTTTTATCCTTTATTTTGGAAAAAGGGAAGGGAAATTAAATCCAAGAAAGAAAGAAGAAAAGAAAGAAAAGAAGGAAGAAAAGTAAAAAACACATGTAAAAAATAAAGACTCTATATTTCAGTACAGTTTCTAAGTTTTGAGTTTAAAGTAGGTCTGAGAAATAACAGAATGACCGAGCTTTTATGAATTCACCATGAGTATTTGTTTTCAAGACTCCACAGCCTTTCAATGAAATTTATGACAAGTTCTTTATGTCTAAAGAAATTCAAAACCCTTCTGAGATTCCCTGAGAAGCCAAAAGATCTCTTCAAAAATATTGGTATAGTATGTGGAAAAGTCTGAAAAAAATATGCTTAAAGTTTTTGTTGGTAGTGATGCTTTTTTGTTTGTTTGGGGATTTTGTTTCTTTATTGTTGTGAGGTTTTGTTGTGTTGCTTTTTTCCTTTGCCCCTAGAGGTTGCAGCTTGCCTCCTCCCATGTTTCTTATTAAATAAAATTTGGGCTTATCTACCTGTGAGCCATCAAATTTCTGAGATTATTCCGGTTCATTCTGCTGTAAAACAGTCTTAAAAAGGTGATTTATGCTCTTCTGCAATCTTCTTGAGAAGAATTTGGTGCATTTAGAATGAGTGAGTATACTTAAAGGGAAAAAAAACCTCTCATAGTTCTGCTTTTGTTTGTAAACAGATGGAAATGGAAAAATATTTCAATAAAGAAGAAAATATGTCTCCTGCAAATACTTCTAGTTAATTTACTACCTTTCTGTCCGGTGTCTGTCATTAATTTTTTCTTTTTTTTTTTTTTTAACCTGCTTATGTTTTTGTGCCCAAAATGGCAAATCGCGTTACTGTTTCGTTTTCCTCTTCTTTGGACACTGGCTTCAGAGCATGTTGCTCCAAGACGAGTTCAATCAGCACCACGGACAGAGCCTCCCCCCCATTCACCATCCTCTTCTCCATCTCGCATTCCAGCTGGCTGGGTCCCTCACACTGCAGTCTTTCTCTCACTAGAAGACGCAGACCCACTGCTCTACCCAGACAGAAGTGCTCAAGTAATCTTTAGAAGGCAATATTTCAATTGACATTTCTCTGTCAAACCTGCCAACAGGTTTAAAACCAGATACACAGGGTATACAGGCAGTGCAAGGCAATAGCATGATGGCTCGAGGTTTATTTCCTTAGGGAACAAAACCACAAAATGCTGCTGCTGCAATAAAATAAAAATAAAAAATAAGGCAAATGGAAAACAGAAGTTTCTCAAGTTTTTTGGTCATAGAATAAATTGAGTAGCAGGATGGTCAAGCAGTTCTATCCAGCTTCTTGATGATTTCTACTCTCAAAAAGGCAGAAAAAGAAATAAAATCTGGGCCACTCACTACCCAGGCAAACTGAGTCTGCACTCAGTTTTAGAGGAAAAAAATTAGCAATTGTGCTAGATTTTGCTAAGGTGGAGTCAATTTTCCTTATAGTAGGTAGCATGGGGCTATGTTTTGGGTTTATAGTGAAAAGAGTTTTGATAGTTCAGGGAATATTTAGTCATTGCTGAGCAGTGCTTACACAGGAGCCTTTTTCACTTCTCACACCATGCCACCAGTGAGTAGTTTGGGTCTACACAAGAAATGAGATAGGACAGAGCCAGGACAGCTGCCTCTATATGAACAATACAATATTTCATACAATGTGAGGTCATGCTTAATAGTAAAATGAGGGGGAGGGTTGGGGGTGAGTCCACTGCTCAGGGACTATCTGAATATGAATCAGTTGTTTAGAAACTGTTCATTTGCAGTGTTTGTCTTTCTTGGGTTGTATTTCTCTGTAATGGTTTGAAAAAAAAAAGAAGGGGAATCAGGAAGTTACGTCTGGCGAACTTTCTCCACTGGTCAAAGGGAGTTAAAAAGACACCCAGCAGGAAGTTCTGCCTCTTTTGCCTCTGGTTTTCAGGAAGGTAACTTGGGACCGTGCCGTGGCCATGGGTTTGTTCGGGAGGGGCTAGGCCTCAGCCACTCTCCCGAAAGGGAGAGGGGAGAGGCTGAAGGGAGGGCTTAGCCCCATCCCATGTACCACGGGAGCTGGGGGGATTAATCCCAAGGTAAATCGGTCCCAAGCCTCTCTCCTCACTTGGAGGAAGAGACGGCAGATCCTAGCCAGTTGGCAGAGAGCCCTTTCCCTTGATCTCCTCCCCGGTGACAGGGGAGGGGGAAGGGGGAAGGTGGTGGCTCGGGCTGCAGAGGCGGCCGAGCCGGGCGGCCATGGGGCCGCAGGGTCGGAGGCAGCCAGGCAGCAGAGAGGACCCCTCCCTTCCCCTGTTGCCTTGAAGGAAGGGGGACTGAAAAGGGAGGGGTGGGAAGCCTGGAAAGGTCCCGGAGCAGGCCCTGGCCGACATGGGATGAGCAGAAGAAGCTGTGTTTTTTTTTTCCTCCCTTGTTCTGCCTCAGTTCCAAGGTTCCCGGCGATAGCCGGCAGCTGACGTCATCTGCAGAAGAACTGAGACAAAGTTTTTTAACCCTTTTCCCTCCTTCTGAGAGACATTGTGAAGAGGAGAAGAAAGAAAGCTTCATAGTAGATGGACAATTTTCCTTAGTAGATTTGGGAAAGTGCTTCATCTAGCAACAGTGTGGACTGAGTAAAATCTCACTGAAGGCTGGACGAGCACTTTGAAATATTCCCAAAGACTGAGAGAAACCCCTGCAACATCCGGGCAGGTTGCAGAGGGATAGAAGTCTAGATATGAAGGTTGAATTGAATTGGAGTTGTTGAGGGGTGGGAGGGAAAAGTGCTCTGTGACAATTTCAATTTTTTTTCTTTTTCCTTTTTTTTTTCTTATTTCTTTGAATGTGTGTGAATAAATCTATCTTTTGATTCCTAGTTGAATTGTTTTGCCTTTGTTTCCGTTTTAGTCATGATCTCAGATGAGAAAATTAGGAAAATTGTTTGGCAGTTGAGTCAAACTACCACATTCTCTCACTTTTTTGTTTTTATTTTCATTGCAATTTGTTATTATTGTTGTTGTTGATTATAATTTTATTGTATTTAAAGTCTTAAACTCATAACTTCTACTGTTTGAATTCTCTTCATTCAATTCTGCTGGGACAGGGAGTAAACAAGCAGCCATGTGGTGATGGTGCTGGCTGGAGTAAAATCATGAGAGGACTAAAACATGTTCAAAGATTAGTGGATTGGTACAGAGTGGGACTTTTCAGTCATGACTGAGTGAGGTAGAACTTGGACATGGACCATTTATTCTTGGATCTATAAATATCTATTTTGAATTACACTATGACCATACTCTTAATCTTTTTAAACAAAATCTCTTTTCAAAATATATAACGAAAAGAACAACACAAATTTGAAAAAACATATGGAAAAAAACATAATTAATGTCCTTCCATACAATTTGATTGCTACATCTTCCATGAATATGGGTGTGTGTATGTTCAGAGACGTACACAGCTCTGCACATTTAATTGACTCTACCATGAAAGATGTGAACACTGCTACGTATTCCTGAGGCTACAGGACTGCCAGAGCTTTCAGCTGTGTCTTTTTCTCAAAAATGCATATCAAAGGCTCAAGCAAGTTTTACTTGAAGAGAGCTAGATAGTCAATAGAAAATAGAGAGTGAATGGAAGAAAAATATTGAAACAACTGTGTTCCACTTCTCTCTAACTGCTGTTTCTGGTCTGTCAGGATTGTTCTCACTCCAGCAATTCCATGATGCAATAAACCCCAGACCACCGTTTATGTGTTCCTAGCAAAAATCTCACTGTTTTGTCTCTCAGGCCTGGCCTTTTATACCTCTTTTAATCTGCTATATATTTACTGCTTTGTCTCCCTGACTGTTTTCTTTCTGCAGTATCATTTGATTTTCCAGGAAACTTCTGCTTCCAGCTAACACTTGTCTGAACTGCCATGCCAGTTCCTTCCTTGCCCAAAAATCTACCAGCCAGGTGAAAACAAAAATAACTTTCTTTCTTGCAAGTAACTCACATCTATGTGAAGGACAATAGCTCAGAATATTACCAAAATCTGTCCACAATATATCTTCTCATCTTTTGTCTTTTCAGAAACAACTTTCCATGCATTGCCATGAGTGCATAAATCTTGTGCACACCTTTAAACATTTGAAATGTCATTCTTCTATTCTTTTCCTTTCATTACTACCAAATTAATTTGAGAAGATATAAAAAATATAACAGAATGTGATTAAAAATGCCTCATATTTCACAGTTAAGTTTCAAGCAGTTTTTAAATTAATTGTTATTATTTTTCAAGTGCTGTCAAAAGTTGTTGGCTTAATTTTGATCAACAGTAGTGTAGCTATTGACAGCTTCTTTGAGGATGTCCCCAGAAAGTGATGAAAACTTCACTCAGTGTTTCATCATATGTTAAAGACAAATTAAGTGAAGAATATCTCTTGTTTAATCATCTTTCCCATATTAAAATTACATGCTTGGTTATGCTTTCACCCTGCCACTGATGAATAACATTGGACTCCTTTAAAGAGTCCACTGGTAGCAAAGGAAAACCAAATTTTTATAAAATAAAAAATATTGTCTAAGAATTTATAGTACAATTTTACATTTTAATTTGAAGAAATGCAATATTTTAGGAGTAAAAGCTTTTTAATATTTTAGAAGTAAAATTTAAATTAAATATTACATTTCCTAAAATATACCAGCATTTTCTTCACCTTTGAAATTCATTAACCATTTAATAAATTTAATAAATACAAGTTTAATTAGTAGTGTCAAATAGTGCCTTTACTAAAAGCTGCTGCTGACCATATCTCTCATAGCAGAAGTTCATACTGTGGTTCACAGGACACTGTCTAAGAGAACTTGCATGCTACTGTTGACTATTTGATGTGTGTTTTAATTATTAGTGAAGATGGCTGTTCCCTATAAATGCAGAGCATGAGAAATGGTAATGATATTTTTCCATGTCTGTCTGCAGGTATGTATTTGATTTTGGCAAAATCAGAAACAAATAACTGCAGGAAATGGTCATGAAGAGCCCTTGTAGTTTTATGCATCCCTGAAAGCCTCTATGATAGAAGATGATATTGGAGAATTTATAAACTTACCAAACTTTGCCAGAGTCAGACCAGGTGCACAAGCTGTGCAAACTGTACTAAATTATAACACTTTAAAAGCCTTAAAAGCCCTGAGTCAAGTGACACTTTCAAGATCAACTTTCTGAGATGGAGGGTAGGTCAGAAGAGAAACAAAGTTGGAAAACTTAGATCAAAACCAGGGAGTTAAGTCCACCTACTATTTCCTTCTGTAAAGAAAGGTTCATACACATCTGGTGGGGTTTTTTTAAACCACTGCTACTGTGGCACTGAAGTTTTCAATGCCTCTAGAAGTGAAGTTGGAGATGACAGCCCTCCTGCTCCCACTCAGCTGTCAGAAGGGTTGGCCGTACCTTGATCTGCTGGGGAAGAGGAGGCTAGATGGAAAACAGACCGGATGGAAAGTAATTTGGACATCAGGCAAGTAATACAAACTACTTTCATTGCATTTACCAGTATTTTAATGCAGTAAATTCAACCAAAATGCACCTCCAATAACTCATTGACAAATTTTCTTTCTACAGTGACAAAATCTACCTTGTTCATATACTTCTTAGTACCAAATGAGAGAATAAAGTGTGCTCCTTTTGTGAATGACCTTGAGAATTCTGGAACAGTTTTCAAAATCTGTTACTCTGATGTTTTATACTTAAATGAACAATAAGTTAACCTATAGGTTTTGATTTGCTGAAATCAGTTTAGGGAGAGCAGGTCTCTGGGAACTAAAACTATAAACATTCAAATAAAATGATTTGCAGGCTCAGTACTGAAAGCTAGATCTCAAGTTGTATGTAATATGCATTTTTGATCATCTTCTCCAATCAGAAATATTAGAAAAAAAAATGATTGTGGATACCCTAATACTTAGCTAACACAAAACAAGGCCTTGGAATTCTTTCAGAAGTAAATTTCAGAAAAATTATCTCTTTCACAGAGATTGTTACATATGGTTTCCTGTTGATTGTGCTATCAGATCAAACAGTAATAGCATAGCTAAAAAGTTCTAAAAGTATTTACTGGGAAGATAGCCTCAATACTTATTTAGAGATTACTTTTCTTACAAAGTGGCTTTACTACCTTTTTGATTACACTTTTGCAGTTTCCATAAATGCCAGCAAATTTGATCATACAAACACAGATACTTATTCAATTTTTGATGCAATCCAATTTCTGAAGCCAAAATACTTTTCTAATTTAAAATCCCTGAGTCTTTTTTCCTAGCACAACTTAACCAACTAAGTCTTAAAGTCTTAATTTCTGGATTTAACTGTTGCAAAATATCCTCAGAACGGCTTTGGCAATTTAATAAAAAACAAAACTGCTGTGCACTGGCGTCCTTCTGAAAGGCACATAAAAATAAATCCCTTTGAATGCATTCTTTGCTTTAATGGTTAGTTCATGCAAATTTAACTGTCCTTGATGACATGTTTTAATTTCTACTTCTGCCTCTGGACTAACACAAATGCTAAATGCAGTTTTACTGATAGCATCTCCAGCATTGTGTGCAATCTGAGATTTAGCAGATCTCAGCATTTTTGTGAAGAATGAAAACATGCACTCTTGCAGACCTTAATGCTTTTTTTAACCCTGCTTTTTTTGAGAATTTTGACTTTTCCTTTAATGGATCATATCTGTGAAAAGAGACATCAAAATAAGAAGGAATCTCTTAGAATTTTTCCCCTCAAACACTGTATGTTTTTTTTTTTCCCCTTCAGATTTCTGAGATATGTTGAGATTTTTATATAATAAATGGGTTGGCCTCGTCTTCTCTCTTACTCCTAAATATGTGATAGTATTTCATCCTTACAGTTGAGCATGTCCTGGGTAGTTGGTTGATTAGAGTACTCTTCACCTTATGAGTCCAAAAATGAAAGTGCTTGCTGAGACTGCTGTTTCCAAGCAAATCTGGGTCTCTGCTTGGGGATCAGATTGCTTCTATGGTAAAATTTATATAAAGAAGAATTATATATTCCTAAACATTACTATTACTCATACCTCATGATCTCCAATGAGCGAACGAGGAACATACAGTTTTAGAATATAGATTGTTTTTTATGCTGGTGAAAGAAACAATACCCATGAACCTCCGTAGCTGGTATAATAGTCAAGTAAATCATGGGTCCACATCCAGATGAAAGAATATTAATGGCACCATGTGAATTTGAAACTACCCCTGGGAGAGCTAGGATCCATAATCTAAAGAGCTGATTACACCCATCTGTCAGAGATTCATCCCATAAGCATGCTAAGAAGTTAGACACTAAAAAAAAGCAGAACTGTCCACAGGAACTTGTGGCATGCAAGTGCAGAGGCAGAGGTGACAGCTGGAAGATTCTCCTGAAGATTTCTGAGGCTTTCTGAAGGTTGTGTTAAACACACACTATTGAATACAGGTCATATTCAAGTACATATCATGTGTTATTTTCTCTCTGGTGATTACAGTGCCTTAAATTAAGCTATTGAAGTATGATGTGCTAATGTAGTTCATCTCTTTCATCAGTTTAATGAACTATTCCCAAAGAGCATCTGTGACTGGGAATTCTTTCTAAAACATGAGGGAAATCCAAGAATACCACTTGCCGAGCCACATATCTTTTAAAGCTACTTTTTGCTGCTTGCATTGGTGCTGTTTCAAACTGCCTAAGCTACCTCCAAGCAAGGTCAGCTGGACACTGGTTGTGACCTGGTCAATGAGCTGAGTGTCTGAGCAAGGGCTGCCTGAACAGCCTCAAACACTGCTTTGCTGGAGTGCAGCTATACTGCACTGCCTCCTACTGCAGTGGCTCGTTAGCAAGCTGTGTAATGTCATTTGTTTTTCATTACACGTTGACATATACACCATATTCCATTAAAATAACTCAGAGCTTCATATGTCTTTTCCTTGATTAAACACATCAAACAATGAAAAGCCATCAGTTTCCATAGTGCTTGAGGATTTACTGAATTTTTGGAAAGTAGTTTTTGTTTATTTCAGTGAACTGAAGCAAATGCTTAGCTATAACTACTCTTTTTAGTGCTATGGTAAATAAGGATGAATTTTTCATCTTTTTTTAGATGTTAGAAAAGTACATTCTTAAAGCTTAGCTTTGTATTTCAAAACAGGTCAAAACTACAAAATATTGAACAGCCTTCTTCTGAATAGCAGTTTTTATTATGCTGTCAGAAATTTGCTTTTTCCTTACTTGTTGAGTATATAGAAAATTCTTGTCAAAGGCAAAACAAGATATTCTAAGTAACTAAAGATTAAGTCTCAGCTGCTTACAAGGAACAATCAAAGCATTAATCCAAATTCTTTGGCAAATATTTTTACTTCATCAATGTCAGACATTTGCAGTTCAACAAAAATAAAAGCTGGTTATACTTTTGACATTTTTGATCTCAAGCTCCTTTGTGATTTTCTCTTCTGGTATTTTATATTCATTTAAAGTGCTGGTCTATTAAAATAGATGTATTAAAAAACATATATTTCAGGAACCTGAATTTCCCAACACCAGAAGAAAGATGGAGGGCCAAACTACAGATTTGTATATTGCACATTGAGTAGCAAATCAAACTCTGCACTGTGCCACACCACCTTTAATTTATACACCAAAGTTTTTCCCATCAATCTGCTAATTTTTAAGCTTACATATAGTAAATAGAGGGACATGTATGGAAATACAGAACATTTTTTGGGGGGGATAAAAGAAGTATCTGTAGTAGGATAGGTAGTTCTTGGGGAGAATTACCTTAAATTGAAGTAACATCACTTTAGGTAGGTGACATACTATATTTTGCTACAGGATATGCATCAGTGCTACTGTGACCAAGTCAAACCTCTGCAACCTCTTTTGCCCTTGTCCTTTCTCTTGAAGAAATGTTATTGGTACTCGTGTTGTTAGGGATTGGTGAAACTGTGACAGTGGCAAGGCTGCTGCCATTGCATGCCTTCCACTGGCACTGCTCCTCCATGGGCAGATGACCTCCCCACAGTACCTCTCAAATGCTCCTTGTGACACAATTTTTTTCTGGTGTGATGACAAGAGAGGGGGAAGTTCATAACAAAACAAATAAAGTATGTGAGTACCATATAATTTAGTGCAAATTCTCCATCCTAAGTGAATGTGAAACTTCCTGAATATAGACTGGATATACTGGATAAAAATACATATTTCCTTTTTGTACCATGTTATTTTGGACTATGCCAATAGAAGTTAGATGGCTAAAAAAAGCAGAGTATTTTTTAATTTTTGGATCTTTCATTCTTCAGGCAACCGAATATGGAATTCAATTGTTTAAGCACACATTTGACAGAGCAATTTTAGATCCCCTGCATCATCCAAAACATCCAGACTGGACATAGTTTTGTGACATAAGGAGGCAAGGAGGAGATATATTAAGAATATGTGTGAGAACTCTATTGATGATGGATTGAATCCTGCCCAGAAGAATCTCTTTTTCTAGTGCTTTTCTTAAGACCAGAAGAATATCAGAGAAAATGGGCATGGAAAATATGCAGAAGCAAGGGTTTCTTCCTTTGCCCAGTGTGTCTTCAACCTTTGATATGCATGGCCACAATGAAATGGCTAAGGGAGATGCTATAGAAGAATTTTTTAGAAGGGGTGTTATTTAATAATAACATTCGTAGTTATCCATGTAAAGAGGAGGGCAATAAAATGTTACTCTTCAGAGAATAAGACAACCACTATAGAGGAAAACAGGAATTTGTTCATTTCACTGCCTTTCTCCATGAGTGATATTTCTTACTTTGTGAAATGTATCATATTGTTTTGTCTTTTTTTCTTAAGCAACCATATGGTTTAGTGATCTGTTTTCATACAATAACTGCCACAAGTTTGTGTTTCTTAATTTTTTAA
The DNA here is from genome assembly GCA_013400495.1 of Nicator chloris. NCBI lineage: Eukaryota > Metazoa > Chordata > Aves > Passeriformes > Pycnonotidae > Nicator > Nicator chloris. The sequence goes on along the minus strand of WAAE01023732.1, from coordinate 22,266 downwards.
GATTGTTTGTGATGTTTCTTTCATTTTGAGAAATTTATAGATCAAAATAACCAAGGCTTATATAAAAATAGCACCATGTTAATATTAGTGCAGGGTGCACTCTGTATTTTTCTTGAGAAACAGTACCAAAGAACCCCTTACCATTCTTAACCTAAAATAACAAACTTTTATTCACTGTCAACTCATTTATTTTTATGGTGGAAAAGCAATTATAAATGATAAATGTTTAATCAAATATGGGTCTATTCAGACATAAAATTGTAATTCCACTACAAGAATAGTAGCTTTGAAGTACAACACCTTCTACCCACACATAGTAATGACCTGTAGGGGATAAATGTGCCAAAAGGGAAATCCATGCCCTATTTGATTTACAACTTCATTTTTTAATGATGAGACAAAGAAGTAGCAACAGAATGCACTTATAAATCCTTCTATATTTCATTCTCAGCTTTCAAAAGGAAAATATGGGTAGATAATTTAAGGTTGCTTGTGTCAAATGAAGAGTAGTAAAGCTTTTGATTTTACCAATGAGTGAAACCTTGCTTAATGTGCTACTTGCAAGCTCTGTGTTAAGACAGTGAAAGAAATATTTACTTGAAATCTGAAATTCAGAGCTTGTTTGGGTCAGTCTATTTACCTCTTCTTGTAACCAGTCCATTAAAGTTAAAAACAGCTGATGAATAAATCTTTCAGAGCCTTCCGCCAAGTTTTGTGTTCTCTGTCACAACCAGGAATGAATATCTGGAACCAAAGACTAAAGACTGGGAACTTCGGCTGAGTGCTGCTGGAACTAGAGTCTCATTGTCTTCTTTGTGATTTATTTTTCTGATCCTGATAAAAATTGTGGGATTCCCTTTTCTTCTCAAGCCAGATGTGTTCTTAAAGATAACAAGAGTAAGGGACAACAGATTTTTGGCTGAGGTAATGCCTGTGGCTCCTTTTGAAGTCCAATAAACTAAACCTGATTAACAAGAGTTTACATACACTTTCACATCATCTTGAAAGGAAATACCTATTCCACACTAGCCCCATGCAAACCAAATTTAAACTATGTAGAGTAGGGGACTGTGGAGTCCACACTTGAAGCAGAAAATGGTAGAGATACATTGGCTTAGGAGGCAGGATGATCTACAGTGCATGATGTAGACAATAACCACTAGATTCTGTTCATTACCTTTGATCCAGGGCAACATTCCCATAGAATAACATGAGCAGTCTTTGTTCTGGGGTTGTGCTATACATATTATTCCTAGTACTTCATTTGGAGCTATCCAAGGTGTTTCTGGGTATGCTGCAATCATCTCTCCACTGATGCTACAGAGGCAATAGTAAGTGTGGATGCTCTGCATCAAAGACCCAAGCAGTAGTCTGTCTGCAGAAGCTGGTAGTAGCTGTCTGTCTGGAAAGAATAAAAAATATAGTGTTAAAAGTACAAAAAATTCAGGAGCAATATGGTAGTTATACCTCTGCTGGACTTCAGATTATTTCTAAAGGCATATCACAAAGCTCATCTCTTTGTTTATGTTCTCTGAATTGAGTTCCTCTATATTTAAGCAGAGAAAGGTGGAAAACAGTTTTTGTAAAAGCAAATAAAGGCCTATGACAATAGAAAGTGTTTCTTTTTTATTTCAGAAATACCTCATTTATTTGCAAACGTGAGAATCACGTTTCTTATGTCACTTCACTTATGTACATATATATGTCAGCATATGAATTTATATACATGATACACATGCACCAAATGTAGATGATCTGTTGTGATTTGTTTGCACTTTTAGGATATTACTGGGAAAATAATTCCATAAGCAGTATTTTAAAAAGGAGTTTAGATGTCTAGCACAGCTTTCAGGTAGAAAATTTGGTTAAATGATCTTGTTTACTTTATTGATAACTGAGTTCTGTTTTAGTTTATAAAAATTGCAGATTGTGGCGGCACTTTTACAGAATTATAGAATCAATTAGGTTGAAAAAGACCTCTAAGATTATGAGACCTCTGAGATGTGACAGGCTGTATCCAGTTTCTAACAAAGAAAAGAGGTCTTCATTAAATCACATTCCAAGCTGTAAACATACACACACAAATTCCTCTATGCACTATCAGCCCATTAAACTTTGACACATTTCAGAGCCATAGAGCTACAGGCGAAATCTAAAAAAGCCTCTTAAATGCTTTAGTTTGTTGTGAAGACAGCATATTTATTGAAATTTACTTAGGGGATAATAATTACATTATTTTTTCTTAAATCAAAAGAGGGAAATTTTTGTCTCATGTTTTTGTTGTTTGAAACGCAAACAGAACAAAATTTTGAAGAGGAAATAAAACCCAATGCACAATGGACCTGGATAACCCCAAAATAAAAAAAAACCCAAACAAACCCAAAACCGAAACTAGCTCAACAAAAAATTCCCAACCAGATGTGAAAGCAGTTTTATTTGTTATAAAATTGCCATGTACAAACAATTCTGCAAAAAAGCAAATACTAAAATAATTTATGGCAAGCAGGAAAGCTACCTCAGAATTGCTATACAAACAGTTTCTAGGAAGAGTTAATGCTTACCAATAGTGTTATGAAACACAATGATAATTCTATATAACAAATGCATTTCAAGTGTAACACATTTCTACCACATGTACAAAAATTTCACGCATCGTGATATGTAGCATAAATCACAGACACTTTCTGTTATCCTGAAACTCTATAAATGCCTGTATGTTTTGAGTTCCAGGCAGCAAGAGGTATGTACTGACAACAAAGTTTATTGTTCAATCTCCAGCATCTAGACTTTCTGGACTGCCACTTAGCATGAAGGAGATCTATTGTGGAAATTGCACTGCTCATTCCAGCTGCTATGGCCACACGGGACCTTAAAAGACACGAACAGAGATTATCTTTGCTGCAAACTGCAGGGCCAAAGAATAAGTGGACAGGGGACATGCTTCATTTAGGAGCATGCTACTGCTAAGTATAAATGATTGTAGCAGTATACAATGTAGAATTTTGAAATATCCATTTTGATGTCAAATGAATAGCCATATGTATTTATTTAGATGATTAACTGTATGGAAATCTGATTAAAATGAACTGGCTGAAAACAAAAGGAGTGCGGTTTCCAGTCTATTAGAGTAAAGTGGTGATAGTGATGAAAACATGGAATACCTTCAGTAGACCTACTTAGGCAGTTACAGACATCAAGGTAAGAACACCAGGTTCTATTACAAAGTTATTATTGTCAGTGACTAGGAATATAGATTGAAATGCTTTTATCTGCTCAGAGAAGCTAAATAACCTCAAATTCTATACTGACTTTGCCCATTTTTGTAAGCAATACCTCATAATAACTTGTTTTGCCACCAGTTGTGCACAATTACCTAAGAAATTATGAAAATAATAGGAAATATTTGAATTCATGCTCACCTTCTAAGGGCTACCAGCTCAAAAGCTTTTTATTAGATCAATAAGTACAGTGGCAGTTAGAAAAATCATCCCGTTGCCCACATCAAGCATAAAGATGGGTGCTTGTGTCTAGCCCCAGACTTTTCAAACTGATTATCATGCACCGTATATTGTCTTGTAGAGCATCATCATGTTATTTAAAGTCATTGGATAAAATGTAATAAAGTATGTAACTTCTAGACTTTTTGGTAAGAGAACCACAAGTACATGTGTACACCTATCTTTGAGAAAAAATACAAAGCCTTAGCAATGAATTTACAGTAGAAGGTAATATCTGCTGTTTTGAAAAGAGAAAATTCAAACCTCATGTATTTTCCATCTGGGAGATTTCTAATATATCTTTCAGGCCTGTATAAAAGCAGCAGCATCAACCCATTCAGGCAGGCAATTTAATTTGGCTTAATAGGTACTTTCATTTTATGCATTGCAGCATGCAGTTTCCTTGCTTCACATTAGCAAAACACTGTTTCTTATTTGAATGGAAAACCAATCTTAGTAGTATCCTAGTATTCACAAAAGTAATGGCTTTTTTTTTACTTTCAAACATTAAGTAAAGTAGACCCAAGTTGTTATATAAAATTGTAACAGCTTTTTTTGTCTTCTTTCTCAATGTCCTTTCTCCTATAGCAAGTGTACATCACATATTAAGTTTTAAAGCATGATAGTCTAACCAGATTAAACTGGAAAGAGTGAATAAATAACTCATTTTAGACTACTTCTCATCTGGCCTGGTTTGAATATTTATACAATATAATTTAAACCAGAAAATATGCATGTATATTTAAATTCATCTGAAATTGTTATACTGGCAGGTGTTGAACATCATTATAGCAATGTATGCAAAATAACGATGATTTATCTTTTTGTTTTCCTGCTTTTAAACTGTTATATAATGTCTCTGGTTTTCTTTAGTTAATAATTTAAAAAAGATGATGTGATACAACCCATCTGTACTAGCTGGAGCAAGCATAACTTGTCAAGCTGACTACTTAGTATTTGTTAGATAAATGAAGATAGTAGTATATCACTGATCCTATGATGTGCAGAGAGTTTAGAACTTTGTAATCCAGAATCTTTTGATGTCCTCAGGCATTGTCAGGAAAGGAAAATTCTGCTTTCCCTTTCACCTCTATGCAAGCTAAGATAGGCATATATCCGTGTGACTCCTGAAAATAGACTTTGTCCTTACATTTAAATGTGATAAAAAATGTTACAGACGAATGAAGAAGGTTTTGAATATTCCATGTTTAATATAGTCACTTTGCTTCCTTATCTTCATTTTTGAACTTCATCCTGCAAAAGTTCATTCTGAAGTCTGTAGTTGTACAAATCAGTTGGATGTCCTGTGTTTGTTACATACACTTTAGGTACAGTTTTCACAGGCGGAAGGTGTCACATTCTTAGTATTTTGAGTGATATTTTTCCCTAACAATATTATCACCATGAATCGCTGCCATGAGCTGAAAAGTGACTAAAGCACTGTTAAAGCTCACATTATGTAATGTGTCGCTGTGCCCGACTGGTGAGGGAACCCTCACTGTCCCGGCTAGCTGTGGGAACAGCTCCAGTAAAAAGCGCAGCTCTCTGTCCCAAGCTGTCACCTGGCTCAGTGACTCGGAGCTGCTGCTGTGGGTTCTTCTCCCTCTTATCCTGTACGATGTGGGCTGGCAGCAGACAAAGGCGAAGAAAAGGAGGCAGTCTCAGGTCTGGGGGTGAATTTCAGTTTATTACCAAGGGAACCCAGCAGACGAGAGCCCTGAGCAGGGCTGTACAGCGCATTTTGTACAGGGGGTGTAACAAGGGGTGGTAACCAACAACTTTCCAATCATGAACAAGAGGTGGGGGGATACAACAATAACTGGCATGACAGGAGACCAAACAGCAACGAGAAGGGAGGGATCCCAGGGACCCCAGCCTATCATTCGAAGCCCTTCCTAGAACTTTCTAGGTGAAAGGGAGAGGCAGCCGATTGACAGGCAGTGTCCAAAGGGAGGAGGTTTGGAGAATGACAGCGAACAGTCTCGAAAACCAGGGAGGGGAAAGACAGATTGACTCATGGAATAAACCAAAACGAAAGAACAGTAAGGGGACAGTGGAAGCAACCATTTGTTGCACACTGCAACAGTAATGAACAATTATTTCTTAGATTTTCTGTGAAGAGAATTTAGGCACAGACTTTCAGTGAAGTTTTGGGACTGTTTTGCTTTGTCCCATATTTTCCTTCCCTAGCTTTTTCCCCCTGCTCCCTGCAGTCCTGGAATACATGTCTCTAGTACCTCTGCTGCAAAAAAAAAGAAAGCCAATGTTATAATGGAAGAGTTGGAGATAGGAAAAGTGGGGTTGTTTCTCTGTTTTCAGACTGGGTTTTGTGCCTTAAACAGTCATTTTTACCATGGCTAGGTTGCAGACTGTATTCAGGCTTGCCAAGAAGAGTCTACTCTTGTGGGATATTGGAACCCATCAGGATATGGATGTGTTGTGTACTCTAAGAGACCTGAGTTCTGTTCATGCATCCAGGCTGTATCTGCATCTCTTGACTAGAATAGTTGCTGCTGAATGGATGGCAAAAGACAAAAGCCATTGATTCAGCTCGAAAAGAAAGAAATAATAAAAGACTGGTTTTGAAGCTTAGAACTTCTGGAGGAATCTGTTCTTTGAATCCTAGCAGCTGACACCTCTGTAATCAGCTATCCCCCATGACCAGACCCATGAAAAGCAGAGATCTAAGAAATATGCAGACATGCAGGCTAATGACCTTGGCTGCTGCAATCTAGCACACTGCAATAGCTATCTGGTGCCCACCCCAAGTGAGACATGAGTTGAGATAAGCTGTGACCCTCTCCTGATATATTCTCCTATCTCCAGGGCCGCTGAGCCAGAGCTTGTGGAAAAGCCTTTAAAGGATTTGTTTCCTGTACCTCTATGATTTGGTGACTTTTTTCTAGCACATTTTATTGGTCATTAACCTACCATAAAAAGACCCTGGGAGGAACAGGAATCTCTTTCCAAGGCTTTAATTTTTCTCTCCTATGTAGCACTTACCTAAAGGAACATTATCATTTAATCTGGCAACGCAGCATGCAAACCGCCAGAAGCTACATTCTGACTGGTGAAAGATGAACCTCAAAAGCCTGAAAAGTCTTTTCACTCAGACAATGTCTAAATGGTAGTATTGTTATTTAAATATCTTCAACCCATACATTTGAGATGGAAATTTCCCTGCTTTGCATTATGCATTCTCATAAGGTTTCCTGGTAAAATGGAACTACAGAAGGTTTAGATGTACTTTTATGCTTCAATTTTCATATCAGTGTGCTTAACCCTTATTTTAACATCCACATTTTTTTCATCCTGGAAATAAAGTCTTGCAAATTAAAAATATAGCAGAAAACCAGAAACATGGGTTAGTTAAAAACTGAGCATTGGAGAACTTTGCCAGCTGAAAAGATCTTTGAAAAGTCACTTTTCTGATATGGCTGTGCATAATTTTTTTCAATTTTAAATTAAATCATGGCTATGCTCTTGAACATAGCTAAAGCATAAGTTGCTGACTACCAGGTGAGATGCAACGAATACCCATATGTGATATGTGTACATCTAGCTATGCCAGCTGTGAAGTAAAATCTCTTTCATTGATAAAGAAATTTTATATTGGGGTTTATGATGACAGGCTAACCTCTAATTAGGTGATGTAAATCTGCATTGGGATAGATTAGGCACTAGGTCTAGTGCCAATTTCACTAGTCATCACCATCTTGTGGGATAAAATTGTAGAAGAGGGGTCTCAAATTCCTTAATCCTGGTGATCACATGTTTCTTCTGTCCTTTTATGCTTGCAAACACTTCCTTTGAAGGTGAATATAGAAAAATAATTCCCTACATAGTGAGAAAACCCCTTATATTCAGCAGTTAACATGGTGCAAATATCTGAATCTCCACTTTGCTTTCCAAGGGATTATGTTAATATCCATAATTTAGTTGTTTGTATACCTTCCTTTGCCTGGTATTTGCACCTTATGGCAAAAAAAAAAAAAAAAAAATCTCCTCTAAATCTGTGATATGATTTGGCACTCATCTTTTTGTCAGTTTGGATTACAATTTCAAAGAAATACACTTCTTTAAAGAAACACCTTCCTTCTTCTTGAAAAAGGTCAATAAAATTTTAGAGAGGAAAACAGCCATCTCAGAATCTCATCTCAGATTGGGAGTTAAAATAATCTGAATAATTAACTAATTACTCAGGTTGCTTGTGGACAACCTTACATGATTTCTTCTCAGGATATCTATGAAGTCATTCTCTGACTAAATTTCAGGACAGTCTCAGACCTGAATGAAATTAGGCTAAAGTTTCATATTGGAGAAAATGACATGGCTTAAAGAGTATTTTGAATTAAGTATTTATCAGCCAGAGTTTTCAAGTACCTGAACAGTAACAATCTTCATAAAGGGGTTCTGCATAAGATCCCTGCATGGTTGTGTTGGCTGTCCCAATGACTTCTGTACACCCTGCTGTCTCTCTCAACATGGTCATAGCTGTGAACCATATTTCCTGACACCTGGCTGGCCCTCTGGACTTGAAAGTGAACTTAGATGTCTGGATGTATTTCTACATTTCCATCTAAAAGCTGTGTGCCTTAAAATTCATGTTGAACTATTGATCCATTGTTTTATTACGTCCCTAAATCTTTGCTGAAAAAAATCTGTGGTGTTGCTGGAAGCTGCATGCTTTCTACATTTTGGAATATTTCTTAGCTAGTAGATATTTGTCTTGAAGGATTTTGAAGAGTTTTCTTTGCCATGGGGGCATCATGGACCCATATTACCAAGAGTCAATAAACCATGCAAAGAAGAACAGGGTGTTATGACTTTACATTCCAGCTTTTCTAAGGTAACAAAATGAACTTCAACAGTTATGGAGCATTTTCTTAAACTGCCTTTGCTGTGACACATATGATTAACAGCTATATTTAAAAAACTTTAAAATTTTGCTTATATTTTACATTAATGCGCTTTACTAAGCATATTTTTTCACCTGATACATTTATATACCTTCTTCTCCATTCCCATTGTCTTTTTCTAAAGAAAAAGAAATCTTGTTTCTTTGCACTGATGGCACAATTTCCTGAGTAAAATTTCAGAAAGAATTTTAAACTCTGCTATAAAATTTCCAAGTGTCTTCAGGGTTTTTAACAATGGAATAGCTAATTTAGTCCTAATACTTCTAGCTGCTGTTTCCAAAATTTTGACGTAATCTTTTTACTGGCCATCATTTCTATGATACCCTGAAGTGAAAACCTTTATTAGAAATGTTCCTCTCATAGAACTTCTTTATAACACTGAAGCTAGATTCCATGTGGTGCTCTGTCTACAGTTAATGACACACCTCACAAATCAAAGCCATATTTTTTGTGTATTGATCTGCTGGCCAGTGGACAGATTTTCATTTTACTACATTCCTGAGATGACATGAAGTGGAGCTTTATGACTGGCCATTTTCTGCTGCAGGTTCTTATTTCTGCTTTTCACTGAAGTCCCTCCTCTCTTTTCACAGGCATAGGGCAGAGTTCTGCCCTGCCTCTCAACCTGAAGCTAATGAATAGAAAGAAGTCAGGAGCCAGCCACTGTCACTTCTATTGATCCTTGATTCTTGGTGACAGCAGCCCCAGCACAGGGGGCACAACATTACAGATATTTTCTGTGTCATTCTTATAGCAGTGACAGACTATTGGGGGAAGAAACAACCAGGCCGTAGCAAGTGTCCAAGCCTCAACACAATCTGGATGCAAACCAGAACCCAGACCTCAAGATACCAATGGCAGTGATGGATAAATATAACTTCTTGTCTTTGTTGACCTCTATGCAACATTTGATGCCGACAGTGACCGTGAGAGATTACTGAAGGAAATGGCAAGGCTGCATAATGAATATGTCAAAATCGTCTAACATCTCTCTGGGTGAATGCAGCTTTAATAAGGTGAAAGAAAATGTCAAGTTTGTCTCCTGACTTCACAACTATGATTTCTTTTTTTGGACCTATTCAACATCTACAAATAGATCCTAAAAATGGTAGAATTACCATGAATTTAGTGGAGTGACACAGCTCTCATCATGTGTATCTTCACCAAAGAGAGCAAGATGGGGTTCAATATTGGCCAAGAACTGCTACTGGATGAAGACTAGTAGTGCCTGAATGACGAAAAGTGAACCCACACAAGGCAGAGATCGTGCTGGGGGAAAACAAAACAAACCAATAATTAAAATAAATTTGGGGAATTTACAGCCTTATATCTGAAAATATATTTTGTTAAATGGAGTTCAGTAGAGCAATGTAATATCAAAGTGATTTCAAAAAGAACAAATAGCCAGTCTCTGTCTGAGATTTACCACAAGATCCTGTTTCATGATGAAGCCGTAAAGAGTAATTCATAAACAGTTTCCTAACTTTTAAATTCTTAGTTTTTAGTATTTAAAATCCTCATGTACTGTAACTTGAGTATGTTAAAGAAAAGAAAAACGGAGAACAGAGAGCAACAAATTTTTGTATTTTTTAGATTTTCGACAAAAGTAAATTAACAAAACTTTAAAAATTGCTAATATCTCCATGAACCATTACCTGGCTTAGAATATTCAGAGCTTTTGCCATTAACTAACTAATTATGAGGTTACAATACCATTTTCCTGGTTTACACAAGGGCCAGAAATGGATATGTTTACCTCTGTATGTAAATACATTTAACCTGTTTTTAAAATGAGTTTTAAAATGATTACCAGTGTAATAATGATTCCAGCTTCAACTTCTGTAGATTGTCACAAAGACTGTTTTCACCTCAGATTCTCTGGGTTTCCTTCTGCAGCTTCTTCCTATGCACTCCGTTTACAGTTAACCTATTTTCTTTAGCCAACCTGCTACAGTCTCTTAGTGCATACAAGAGACTCCAGCTGCTTTCTTAGGCATCTCTCAGTTATTCCTTTTGCTACCTCAGTGCAGCTCTTAAATTGTCTTTTTGAAGCAAGGATGTTGACTCCAATGTTGCTTTTGTCCAGTCTGGTGCTGAAAAAAAAGGAACAAAAGTATGTCTCTGCATGGTTAAGTCACTATTGTCTTGAGCCTTTGCTACTCCTTTCCATGTGAAAGTCACCTCAGTGTGCTGCAATTGAAGTTCAGTGCCTGCAGGAACTGAGAGAGAAAGTGGGCCAGAGCTCTGTCTGTGGATCAGCACATAACACAGTGCCTGGGAACAGGCAGTTCAACCTTTAACAGGTGGAATCACTTGGCAGCTGAGACAGGACATACGTGTGAGCACTTGTACTTAAGAACAACGCGAATCCAAACACAGTGGAATTCCTCAAAAGTCAGAGATTTTGTTCCAGGGCCATTTAAACAACTCTTCTTGGAAATGACCTTTCTTCTTTGTTTTCTTCTTTCCCACATTGCTCATCAGAAGAAACAAAGGCACAGATGCAGCTCTTCCAAACAACAGATGGCAAACCTTTGATCCAAAACCACAAATGCCCCAAACTATGGTAATAAAATTGTTATTAGAATCCTTTAAAGTAAAGGAAAATAATATTTTCCTTTTTTTTTTAAAAAAAGGGGCCATGTTTCTGTGAAAATGGAAATATCAACCTGAGATTGTCAGGGAAAGGTGATTAGTCATTCAGTCATTAGCTGTTTGATGACCTTATTTATCCATGGTGCTATCAAAATATTAATAAAATGGCTGATCAGGGATGAAGGAAGCACAAGGAAAAATGTAATTGTAAAAAGCCACAAATATCAGTATCTTTCATGATAGCTTTCATCGGTATTGAAACAAGTAAAATGATGCAACATCTATGCTTTTAGTTGCCTATTCCTGGATCTTATTTTTTGCTCAAAATATATTACTCAATAAGTAAACCATAGATTTTTATCATTTTTTAATCAGAAGTACATGAAGTAGGCTAAATCTTTGTGTCACAGGATGATATAGTGCTTGAAAATAAACCAGAGTTTGATTTTTTTTCTCATATGAACAAAAATTTTGCCAAGATAAGACAAATTTAAACAAGTTGCAGAGAAAACATTTTAGAAATGCTGCATTTGTTTAGAATCTCACTGTCCAGTAATGCAATCAGTTAGTAGCAATGCAAAGTCTTTATCCAATCAACACCAGTGCTGTATTACTGAGTACATCTTTTCACCATAATGATTTTCAGAGTATTTTATCAAATGGATTTCCACTTACTTTGGCAAGTAAGATTTTTTTAGATGACATTCTGTCTTCACGGTAAATGCTGAATTTGTAAATTGACTTTAATTCCACATCACAACTACAGTTAGTAGAACAAAACACCCCATGTTTAAAGGGAATTCAGTAGAGATGTGACAAGACACCTTTGATAAAATATGAGTAATAAACAAGCAAGTGATAGCACCGGAATAAGACAGTATGGTGAACATATCTATGCATGTGGTAGTCTCACGTAAGACTCATGTCAAAGTAAGAAAGAAGCCTGTGGAATAGTGAAGATTGTCAATCACTTTTGTAGTTATCAAAGAACATTCTAAAGATTTATTTGAAGAAAAATTGGAGTATGCATTGATATTGCAACTGCAAATAATGTCTTATAATTCTCTACTTAAGTTTAAAATAACTCTTGAGACTAGTGAAGAAAGCCAAAATTGTATACAGTAGAGAAGAGTATTCTGTAGTCTTCTGTACAGGAAAGAATTTCCTTGCCATTAAAACAGGAAAAAAATTGATTTGAAAAAGAAACTATTGGTGATCATGACAGACAATGATGAAGTGTAGTATGTATATGAATACACATAGAAAAATAGCTTCGTAAGATGTAAACACAATCACAAGTCTTTTATTTTTCATTGTTGTTTTGTTGTTTTATTTTTCTAAAGAGATAATAGTGGGGGGCAAGGGAGACGAGGAAGACCCAAATAACAAGAAGTGTGAAGAAGTTAATTAATTTTTAATTTGGGAAATTTGAGAAAGTAAGAATGAATAGAAAATCTTTGTTCTTCTTTTGTATTCATTTTTACATTGCACAAAATTGACCATTAAAGCAAAAATCATTGAAGGGAATAATGGAAAGCCATTATACCCCAAGATATATCATGCCACAGATCTGTATCTCCCCCAGGGTCATTCTTAGTGAATCACCTGCCTTCCCACCTCAAAAATTCCTGTCTCACTGAAATGGCTGCTGTGTATGGGGGAACAAGTCCTGTTCTCAAGGCAGCGTGCCCTTCTCAGGGCTGCAATGTGCATTGCACTGTGAGCAGGTCTTCCTGGGAGAGCGGCACAAGTCATTTGCCCTGAAAGTGCTGTTAGCAAAACGTGAAACCCTTTTTCTGTGGAGATAAGGAAAGGAGAGGCTGCACATCATATCAGTACTCTGTCGCACTGACACACTAAATTCACCACACGGACTCCGACATGGTTCAAGCAAGAGGACTGACTTTATTGCATCAATGATTCCATATATATAGTGTGGCAAGCAGACCAGTGTGATTGGTAAGCAAGGTCAACACATCTCCAATCACACTGGTCAAGACAGGTGTCCATCAAGAGAATCTCCACCCCCAAGAAAGACTGTAAACTAACCATAGTTTACAGAAATGGGCATGAGAAAAGAACTTCTCAAAGGTAAACATCAGAAGGCCGGAAAAGCAGGGTGACAGTACTCCAACCTTTAGCTCAGTCAATGAGCCCTTCCTGTTGCTTGATGTCGCCTGCAGTCATGCAGCCAGACCATTGTCCGGAGAAACTGCAGCAACTGAGCCAAATGTAAACAGTGGCTCCTTTACAGTCAAGTGTTGAATTTATTCCTTTTCTTCATGTTTCCTCTTTAATAAATTTTTCCAGATGAAAAGTCTTTCATTATTTTCAGAGACAAATGTTTTGAGGAAATGGCATGACAGAATTAACTCCTTAGGGGTAACCTTGGTTCTTGAACCAAAGGAGTCTAAGAAATATTTCAGCCAGAACATTCCAAGTACCTGCCCACCTTCTTACTGGTACTGGGGGCCACTGCCAGCACTACCTCCTGAAGCCGTCAGCCCCAGGCTCAGCCAGCCCTGTCCCTCAGTCTTTCCTTGAGGGAACAAGTACTCCAGTCCCAACCAATTTTCCAATTTACTGAACTCTGAATGGTCTGAAACCGTTGTGTTCTCTGCCCACCAAGGATTCCTGCTACCATCACCAACACTCTGTATCCTGACCAATTAAATTCCAAACTGTGATGCCACAAAGCATTTCAACAACACAAGTCTCTTGTAAAATGGAGAGAGAATTTTTTCTCTTCTGTGTTTGAATAAAAGCACAACAATCCTAGTCTTAATTGTATTCATTTTTTTTTCTGATGATTTTGGGAGCAACCTTGAAATATTTGCAAATGCTAATTAAGTTAATATTTCTTTTGATATTTTAGATGATAGTTTTGCAACCTAAATGTGCTCTGATCCAGAAGTTGCTCTTTCCTTCTATTACACATAATTGCATATTACTTTGAATTCATGGCAAATTTGAATAAGAATATTTTAGCAAACCAAGATGAAGATTAAGGCATGTAAACAATATTCTCCCTAAGATAAAACATCACACATATCAGTACAGTTACAGAGAGATAAATACTGTATAGCCAGTGAACTGTGAGATTAATTCACTTAAATTTGGCAAAATACTGTTAGATCTTAGAAAAGTGCTATTTTTGCTTATTTTTATTTATGTAATTTTATGAATAAATAAACCATTCTTGGAAATGACACCAAACACTGTAAAAGCATAAAACAACTGTACTAGTTTGAAAGCAAACTAGTGAGAGACTTCGAATCAGAAAATACAATGTAATAGGAAAAATAAAATAAATGTAGTAGTACAAAAAAACAACCCACTGACAGAGTCAGGGTACAAATCTGACCCCCTGACAGTCAGGGGGTTTGGCAGAAGTTCAATCAAATGGTGGCTGCAGTTCTCCTGGAGTGATGGTTCCATTGAAGCAGTGATTCTGTAGAGGAGGTCTGGTCTTCCTCTGAAAAGTCCAGTGGAAAAAGGCTGCCTGTGGTGTTCCAAACCTCAGCTTATATTCAGGATGGAATGCTTGGTTCCTCCCTCTGGGCGGAGTATCTCACAATGGGATGTAATCTTATCAGCCATGCGGTGATGGCCCATTAACAGATGATGTCCCCCTGGAGGGAGGATGGCTCTGCTGCACCTGGTGTCAATGGCTGGCCCATTAACAGAAGATAGCCCCAGGAGCTTATCAGGGATGAGTCATGGAGGGGATGGGGAACACTGTCCCACCGGTTCCAACAGCTTATGAAGATGGTAACAGAATACATGCTTTTGGATACATCTTACACTGTAACCTAGGACAATAACTTATCTGCTTTTTTCATGGCTAGGAACTGAGTGTGGCCATGTCTACGCTGAAAGTTTTTACCTAGCTTTATACCATCTTTTGGGCTATACAATCTGAAAAATTGGAGAAGAAAAAACTCTCCCACTAGGGACAAGATGTTATGAACTTTGACAGGAAGAATTCAGAAAATGAAGGGGTAGGGGCAGAGGCAGATGCAGGTCAGATACAGCAAGTGAGCTAAGAGTGTCTGGAGTCCTGATTGCTGGTGACAGGAAGCAGGAGACTGGTGATGGCAGGGGGGCAAAGTCAGCCTTCCCTAACCAAGATCTCCAGGGACGAATGTGCTCTGGGTTACCTGCCCACATGCTCCCTGTTTTGGTGATTCAGAGTGGAAAAACACTTCCCATTCTGTCGCAAGATAAAATTAAAGCAAAGATCTTACAAGGAGGAGGTCAGCAGCAACCAAAGTGCAGCTTATTCCATCACTCTGGGGTATCCAAACAGCTGCACTGAAATAATACAAGGAAAACTTGGAGGCTTCCTTGATCCATCACACATATCTGTGCAAGGCTGAGCTACAGCTGCACTAAGATGGTGATATGTTGTTGATCTGGCCAAATTTTAAGTGGTTTATGAGGACTTCATAAAAATAAAAAAAAATCAAGCATAGACACTCACTCATTATCATATTTTTTCACAAACCATAATAAAAGACTCTAAACCACAAATTTTATGTTGACAAGACATAAAATTGTCTTTTTTATGAGAAAATCAATACGTAAAAGT
Organism: Nicator chloris; assembly: GCA_013400495.1. Taxonomy (NCBI): domain Eukaryota; kingdom Metazoa; phylum Chordata; class Aves; order Passeriformes; family Pycnonotidae; genus Nicator; species Nicator chloris. The sequence continues at coordinate 6,664 of WAAE01023732.1, read as the reverse complement.
CAAATATATTCTCTATTTTTTTAAATTGTAACATTATTTATATTTAAGCATACTCACATGGGAGGTTGTAGTAACTGTTTTCTAAAGTGTTGTTTTTAGAAAAAAAATTCATTCCTTTTCAGTTTTTGATTAATGCGCAATATAAAAATTTCTAATAAACAACTTATTACAATATGAATTGTGTCCAACTGTATTTATGCAGCTTGAATATGAAAGTTTTGACTGGGTTCTTTTTTTAGGATTGGAAAAGAGTGTTTGCAATGACAGCTCTGCTATCTAATCTATTTCTGTTGCTTGCTTTATTTTGTCTTTTTTTTATACCTGTGCACACCAGACAGCTATATCAGAAAATATTATGACATTTGCAAGAGTGCTTTCAAACAAAACTAATTCCTATGGGATAGATATTAAATGTGTTGTAAATATTGGTAGCAAAAACATTCAATATGTGTGCTACTCGAAGTGAGGTTCTCATTGGGCAATGTATGCCAAATGTACTGCACTTGGGTTAAAAGATATAGATGGACTTATGCCATTCATCAGTGCAACATTTTAAAATTACCTCCTTTTAAGAGTCTGGAAATTGTCTAAGCAAGGAAAAAAGAAATCACATCTGATAAAATCATAAATGTTTTCTCCATCATTGCTGAAACTCTAATTTTCTTGTTTATTGCTTGAGTTGATAAAACAAATAAAAGGAATCTAGGAGAGATTTCTTTAATATGCAAAATGAATTTCAATGTTCTATCCTGCTGATATTTTTATGGAAAACCTGACTAGATGCTACACATGGAACAGAAAAATCTGCATTTAGATGGAAATATTATGAAATGCATGATACGGTACAAAGTAAGTCTTTTAATGGAGATAGCAAAGTGTTGCATTACATGGTTGAGTGGAAAGACAGCATGCATACAGGCTTTTATGTCCAGCTGCCCCGATTTGCCCAAGAAGGCTTACTATTTGAATTTGAACCTAATACAGGAGAAGAAAAAAAACAGTCTTAAAAATATTAAGCAGAGAAATGAATAATTCTTTTATCAAGAAGCATATTAAGATCCGCGCGAGTCACTACAGTAAAAAATGGTGTTTTGAACTTGCATGTCAATTTTTCAAAAGCTCCTTAAGTGTTTTACAATCAAGAATTAATTAAGCCTTTCAGTACGTCCTGTTACATAGATAAAGCGGTGTAACGAAGATTAAATTTATACCTATAGGTTTCTTTCAACAACTAATTTAAAATCATCATGATAACTGGTTCAGTTTCCCTAGAGATGTGTTTGTGCAATTTCCTTTTTAGTTTGTTTTTTTTTAATATAAATAAAACAAAGAATACATAATGCAATTTGGTCAAAATGGTGATTTATCACTATTTCACCCAAACTACATTATGTATTCTTTCTATTATTCTATCTATGTATTCTATTGATTTCTGTCAAAGATCACAACATATCTGAGGGTCCAGAATTTCTGAGCTCTCAAATTCCATCACTATTGTGAAGATGTGGAACCACAGTTGTAACTTATGTCAAGGGATGGAGATCTTATTCTAAATAGGAATTTTGGCTAGAATTATATCTGCTTCCAGAAAATTATAAGAGGATAGTCAAAAGTGGAGCACCAATAAATAAAGCAAATAAATTTAAAATATAGGAAAATACTGAAATTTTGGAGGTAGTTTTACATATGTATTTCCATGTGTTATGTTTTTTAAAAGATCTCAGGATAGGATTGTTCTACTACACAAAAATAATTTTGTAGCTGATATTGTGACCTCCTTTTTGATTATAAAATAGCTTCCACAGCAGAACTCTGCTTCTGACCGTACTGTGTGTAGCATTATGCTGGAGTACACTCTTACCACCTTATTAATGCTTTCTTTAAGACATTTCTGTGCTGGGAGCGGAACATTAAAAAAACTCAGAAAGTTAGTTATGAAATAAAGTTATATATTATTGACTATTTTAAAGTTTTAAAAGCACATTTTGTGTGTATATTTGACTCAGTGTTTTCTCTACATATTGCAAATGCTTTTTTATTAGGAATTCTTCAAAACAAAGGAAAAGCCAACATTTACCCTTCCGCATGAACAGCATTCAAATCTTACTAGAAAATCTGAGTTCTAATACAATGAAAAGATTAGGTAGTAGGACTAACAATACAAACAAACCACTGGGGAATCATTGGTAATTCTGCACTTTTTAATGGAAGGAAATAGTGAAATCCCCTCATACTTCCAGAGAAATTAAAATACATTGTTCTGACAAGCACACTTTTCTCCTCCATAGCTTTTCTTCTTGTCCTAAGGATGCTTAACTCGTTAATGCCCTTGAATATTCATGCCAGACTCCTCCCTCATGTTACTGTGTTGCTGACTGCAGTAACATGGGAAAGGGGATACATTTCCTTCCATAACTTTTATTGAAATGACAAAGAGTGACCTTAGGGTGTTTCTGTGCATCCTAGTGTTCCTTCTAAAACATATAAATAATGTGGGCACACTAGGTGGTGTGGCCTCAGGCATGCTGAGGGAGCTGGAACTCTCTGGGGGTTAATGGATGACTGTTTTTAGTCGAGTAATCAAATATAATACTGTGCTGCAGAACTCCTAGCAAGGCTCATACATGCAGACTAATGGCCATTACTCTAATATGTTTTCAACCTTGAAGACACTTTAAAGACATTGTTTGTCACCTCAATTGTTATATTGTTGCATTCTAAGAAATACATTTCAATTTTCTTTGGCATGTTTTGGTGATACAGAAAACAATTCTGACTATTTTCTTATTTAAACAAAGAACTGCTCCAAATCTTCAAATGTAATGCTACTGTTAAAAAAGAATATTAATAAGCAGAACTATAAGCTGAAAGATCACATTAGCATTAATATGAAAGCCAATACAAATAAACACTTTAAAAAATTCCCCATATTTTGTCATATTCGCTGTGAAATTAATTAGTCTGTATGTTTTCAATAGGATCCTGTTGAAAATATTTAGCCAGGTTCCAGGTAAGAACTTCCCAGAGATGAAGCTGGGAGGAGGAGAATGTAAGAAAAACATCAACATTTTTCGGTCTATTTTGAAATCTCCAGTTAAAGAAGAGAATCAGATACTGTATTTAGACTCCTTTATCACAGGGCTACTGTAAAACAGGCCTTTTACCATTTTAAATTTAAATGATCTTGTAGTTATAATTTCTTTTCCTCCTTGTTTTCTTAAGTAAATATCTTTGAGGGGTTTTGTTAGTTTCTTTGTTTTTGTAAAACCTTTATTACTTAAATGCAGTGTACCACATGAACTATTGAAATGGGAATGGAGAGGGAGTCATAAAGAGGGCTAAAGCCAGGTAGCTCTTCTCACAGAAAAAGTATGACATTGTGACAGCCAGTAAGACTCTCCCTGTGCTCATCATTACATGAATATACATTGTTTTTTTGCTAAGATTGGAAATATTTTTGTGGAGCTACCATCATTATATATAAATGTATATATGTATTTCCAGGACAGCTGTATTTCAGCATGTTGTAGCCAGCAGATAATAAAGTTAGAAAAGAATCATCTGACTTCTAGAAGTTTAGTGCCAGAGATATCTTTTGGCTTTCATGGAAGAATGAAATGCAACCCCTAGACACACAAAAATTACAACACCCCTCCACTCCCACTGCTGACTCTAGAAGAGAAACAAGAAAGATGCGAGCACTGGAACAGATATGTCAGCTTTAATAAATACTGGCATTTTCAGCATAGCAGTTTGTCTCCCTATTTACACCATTGAAGTTTTCTTCATGTTGTAGAATATATCATTCACATCATTAATTTCACACTTTTACTTCTCTACTTTCTCCTCAACAGAAGGAATGACCCAAATCCTGTTGGTGTTAAGGGGAAACCAAGGAGAGTTTTCAATGGATTTGGAGCAAGGATTCTAAATGAATAGTGGTTTTGCTTGTGTCATTTGCCATATATGATTTATGATACTTCATAATGAACAGTTCTTCAGTTTGGAAACTTTAGATGTACAAAGATGATTTATTTTCTTCCAGGGGGAAAAAAAATAGAGTTATGGTTACATTACCATAATCAGATTCCTGGAGGTGCATTATACTGAGACCTTCTGGTATCTTTCATTATCTTTGTGATCTAGGATGAAATACCTCTTTTAAATCTCCAGGTTTATTGGTGATGAAGAAAGACTTTTGGTATAAAAACTCAGTAATATGCTCCACTAAACTGAATAACTAAACCTGTTTCATTATATTCCCTATTCCTTCAAATACAGAAATTCAATAATAACTGAGCCTTGGAAATTCAGCATTCTTTGATGGAGTAATGATTGATAATTTTTCATGTTAATATTGGCAGTCTAAGACTACAGGAATGCATTACTATTATTCATGTTCACAATCTGTCATAATATCCTAAGCAAACTTGCTTCACTTTCTTCTGTTTAATAGGCTGTAAGGTATTGAACAGGGCTTACAGCATGATCATTTCCATGACTGATGTATTTCTGCTAAATAACACACATTTGTCCTGCAGTCAGTGTTGCAGTTTTGAACGCTTTGCAAGGAAACCTGGCATTCCACAAATCCATCATTTGGATTCTTGGACTGCATGAATATGTCAGAAACCACAGCCATAACAGGGGAAATCAAATGTGCTTACAGAACAAAATGTGGAACTTTTTTTTTTAATGCTGGGAAGTGAAATTAAAGATTTCTTTTAAAGTTTTTATTTTAAGTAATGAACAAATTATTGATATCCAAAACTATTAAACCAATTTCTTTACTGCGAGAGAATGCATGAAAATGTAGAGAAGTTTTAAACAAGATTGTGGTTATGTTTTAATATCTGGCAAGATATTTAGTTACTTTTGTAAAGGAGAACTTCGGTGAATTCAGAGCATGCTATCTATTTCCATAAACACTCAGGGTCATTTAAATTTTTTACTATAAACAAAAAAATTACAATCCATTCTATTCTTAAGTTTTTCAAATCACTGCTAAGTTTAAAGGAATTTGGTTGCACTGGTTAGTGTCTTGATGAATGAATGATATTTCATAGAGTCTGATTCGTTTGCTTTTCAAGAAAGTTATAACTGAATTCAACCTGTTATTCCTTGTGAAAATAGTTTTGAATATGAAAAAAGTTTATTTAGACAACTCACTAGGACAGGTGAATATTTCCATGAATTCTCCTAGATGAGAAAAATTTTAAGATTTTCCCTTTGTGTGCACTTTGAATACGTAAGATAATGAACTTTGCTTTCACACTAGGAAGCAACAAGGCTGAATTCAAGGCTGCTCAAAACCCTGAAGACTTATGTATGTGTATGTATTACGAGTGTGTGCATGTGCAAGTGTATGTATGAACTTCTACTAAAATATTAATAATTTTAAAACTTTCATGAGGACGGAGGTTATTTTGGTTTTTGTAGTGATTGGAGTGTTTGTTCATCTGTGAGATAATGATTAGGAGAGAATAAAAGGAAAGCAGGCATAAACTTAAGAGTTACAAAAATAGTTTATTCACACACACACTAAAGAATGAAGAAAGGAAAAAAATTGAAATTTTAAAACACTTCTCTTCCTCCCCATAATCTATTCACTTTCCTACCAACAAAATCCATGCATCAGTCTGGGAGAGGAGCTGCTCTTGACCCACAGAGACCCAATTCTCTCATAACTTCAATGTCACAAATCTGCAGCTGCCCGAATCTGCAGATTGTGCAGTCCCACCCATAGCACTCTTTCCCTGGCTACGTATGGGCCTCTCAGCTGGTTTGGGGTACTATTTCAAAATGCCTATCTAGTATCCAACAAAGATTCTCTCAGTCCGCACTTTGACTAGAATCAGCATTCCCCAAATCTACCACAAAATAGTCCGTTCTCTCCATGGTTCTTCAAGAGAAAGTCCAACCAGAAATGGCCACTCCTCCATCCCTCCTTCCAATAGCTTTCCACTTCTTCCATTCATGCTGTCTCTCTATGTCCAATCACAGTGGCCATCCATGGAGGAGGGAAGGGGTTAAATTCTTGCCCAGGTTCTCTCTCTCTCTGTCCTCCTCACTTTGCAGCTCATGGTGTCACATTTCAAAGCTGTGCTTGTGTTGGAGGATGGGGGCAAAGCCCCATTCTTTTCTCAGGCCCAGGACTGGGAAACAAAGCCCAGGCCCCACCACCCCCCCCGGCTGCCACCCCGGTCACCAACTGCTGGCCACAGGGCCCAGGAACACTTCCCAGCCCCGCCCCCCCCAGCTACCATGCGGCCCCTGGGCCACGGCCCGGACTGTGCCCTGCCTGGCATCCCCGAGCAGAGCAGCCCCCCGGTGCAGCCAAGCCAACAACCTCTCTTCCCCCTCCCACCCCTGCCGGCAGCAGGGAGCAGGGGGAGAAAGGGGCCCCGCTGGCCCGGGCCTGGCTCAGCCCAACAGGGGCTGCTTCCTGCTCCATGGGCTCCTGCAGCCCCTCAGATCACAGAAAGTCCAGACCATCCCCCCCCCACCTCGGGGAGGGATGGCCAAGCCCAGCCTGGCGTGGCCAGGCATGGCCCACCCCCTGGCCTCAGCTGGAGAGGTAGCCCGCTTTACCTGCTTTGCCAGCCAGAAGGGAAAAGGGACGTCTTCCCGGACTCTTCGATATTTAACCCCATCCATGTGTTCA
>WAAE01023731.1:50976-105410 GCA_013400495.1 Nicator chloris | reverse complement strand
CAGGCATGTAGGTGTTACAAAAAATTAATAAAGATAATAAAATTTAATAAAGTTTTACTTCCTTCTTGTAGAAGAAAATGTGCTAAAAATATGACCACAAAGTGAAGTTATTTTGTCTTCTATACTTGTTGAAAATCGATTACTAACCAATTTATAAATTTCATCGGGTTAGCCATTTTAATATAGTGGGGGTTACTGATTTCTTACAATCTCTTTACTTGGTACTTTTAAAATACTAAATATACATCCATAAATGTGACATTAAATATCTCAAGTGCAAACAGAAACCCTTAAAAGCACATATTTTTGATTGCTACTGTTAGGATATAATTGATGGACAGAAGCTGATCCGTCTCACTTCAGCCATTTGCAAGGCACCATCACTTTTAGTTAGGTTCCTTTGAAAACTTTGGCCAGCTGCATATTTTAATAGGTCAGATGTGCCAATGTGCAAACATGGAGCCATATGGAAAGAAAAGAATGGAGCATGGAAAAGGAATGAGTATGACTATTATGTGGTGTGCCTCTTAGCTGTGCAAGCTTTATTATTTTTACTGACGTGCTTCGGCTGTAATTTTTGTAATAATAGGATTATGTAAAATTATCCTTTTTGTAAACAAAAGCTATTTTGTGTGCCCTGTTAGAAGTGTAGGATTTTTTAGGTTCCATATCTTCTAAATGTTTAAATTTCTGAATTAGATGAAGCATACTGCTTAACATGTGTGACTGTGCTGATATTTTTATAAACCAACACAAAAAAAGACATTCAAGTTTACAATCTTTTGGATCATGTTGTCCTTTTTAAGGTGACTAATTTGTCCATCTCTGCTAATACCTGCACTTACTGAGTCATCAGAAATTATTACAGAAACAATTCTCTTTTCCCTACTGCTTAATTCTGGGCCTCTCCTGCTTTAAAGCAAGCAAGGTCTTTTATAAGTACACACTTATTTCTGCCTTAAGTTCTCTGGTGGAAGTCAGATGCAACCTTTTATCTTCACCTGAGATTTAAAATTGAAAGTTTTATTATATGATTCAGAAGCCAATGCCTGGAGAACCACTGGTGACTAAAAATATGAATATGAAAGACAGATGAGGGCTGATGTCATTTAGAGCTGAGTAAATGCTTTGCTGTGATGTTCTCCAGAGGCAAAGACTCAGAGAAGTTACAGTAGGAGTTGAATTCTCAGGGCTCTTCTCTTGTTATTCTATAATTAAGGTGGTTGGTTTCCCAAAATGGACTTGCCAGCTGTTGTTGTGGTCACTGCTCATATGAGCACTAACTCTGACAGGCTGACTGTGTGTCCACCTCACTGAGGAGATTTTTTTTCGGAGACGACAGAGTGGGAAATATTCATCCAACCGGGCAGCCCATCTCCAGTTGTCTGCTCCAGTGGGGGTGTTGGAGGGAAAAGCGCTGCAGCAAACAGAGGTGTTGCTGAAAGAAATTGCTTTTCATGTCAAGAGGTGCACGTGAGAAACATAAAAAGCAATAACCAATCGATTTTCTGGGAACACGGAGCTGCTTAATAAAACCTGGTGTTTTTCTCCACTTACCTGCAGGAAGGAAATCCTTTCGATGCCACTGCAGGATACCGAAACCTCACTTACGAGGAGGTTCTGCAGGAGCTGGTGAAACACAAAGAGCAGCTCAAGAAGAAGGACACCCACATTCGTGAGCTCGAGGATTACATTGACAATCTGCTGGTACGAGTGATGGAGGAAACCCCCAGTATTCTCAGAGTGCCATATGAACCTTCTCGCAAAGCTGGCAAATTTTCCAAAAGCTGAGGAAGCGGTACTCGAGGGTGCTTTCTGCTGAATACATTAGTGGAAGGAGATCACACTTTCATATTCTGACTTCTCTTCATTCCTTTTCTCCTAAGAAATTCCAGGAAAATGGGGAGGAGAGACAATGGCGTGGGTTTTTTCCTTTTTCTTTTTTTTAATCCAAACACTAGCAGAGGCTGCCAAAAGTTGTTATCTGTTAGATTACCTAGGTAACCTTTTCTTTTTCTTTTTGAAAACACCTTTAGGTACAGACTACTTAAAATAGAGTTAATAATACATAATAAATATGTCCATGCAGTTTATATAATAGCTTAGTGTTCACCATGTGACAGTTTCAACTGGGAAGCCTGTGCTGTTATGAATGTTTTCTTGAATGATTATTTGTATTAGGGCAAATATATTGATTGATTGTTTTTTTACAGCATGCCATCAAGACCACTGTTGTCAATCCAGTGTAGTACTCTGCCAAACCCAAGTGTGGTTTGTTGCAATGGAATATAGTTCTGCACATATTAGAGGAAAACAGTGATGCACAATCCTTGCAGAGTAAATGCTGTATTCTATACAATGTGCTTTTTATATAACAATGTAAAAAAACCCGTGCCATTTCTGTCATGGCATATGCTGGAACCAGTTATTTTACACTTAAATGCTGAATTTTGTGTATAATGAGTGAACTTTGATAGTGAGCTCATGACATAAGGTTGTTTTGAGGATCTTTTTGTATAAGTTACTGCATGCCTTTTTATGTGTTACAAGTACTTTGAACAGTGTTCACAGAGCCAGAGGTACAATGGAGAACTCAAGTATGGAATAAAGAAATGAATACTTTTGTTCAGTCAAAATCTACTGCGATGAAAATGTAGCAGAAAAGGAGAGGCTGACTTAGATAGACATGATAAATCAATTTGAGCTTGGGTTTTACACGATATATGTGTCAACTTTTTAAATCTGATGACAACAAAGTATATGCCTTTAGAAATAGGCCATGTTGCTTAAACACATATGGAGTACTTCAGCTTTTCATTAAAAATATCTGTATTCCATGTAAATAGTTCTAAAAGTCAGTTTTCATTGAGGCAAATGAAAGAAGAATGTAGTGAATATCTTCCTGATCACTTAATAATTGTTTGTAAAATGACGTATGAAAAAGGTATCTGTTATTCAATGAATTGGAAAAATATAGTGATGAAGGTATAATGGGAAAATACTGTAGGAGAACCCTCAAAATATTAAGATGAATAGATTTTAATTTCCTTAATAAGAGTCTTGGAATTTCTGTTGCTGTGAAACAGGATAATGTTATTTAAAACATGTACAGAGAATATTTTAGGTTTGGATTTAAGATAACTGTCTTTTCCACCCTTTCTGCACCTGATCTCTTGGGTTTTTTTTACAGCACCATGACATGGCTGCTGCTGAGGTGACCAAAAAGCTTGAAATTAAATTCTATTTTTTTTGTTGTTGTTCTAAAAGATTTTATATATTTTCATTTTTAAAACTGCAGAAATTGCTAATATCTTGAATACTTATATGTGGAAGGGTTGAGAGAGTTCTGTCTGACTGCTTTTGACATCATTAGTATTGTAGGACAGCACAGAATTATTCTAGTTACAAGAAAACTTCTTTGTACAAATATTCTCAGATTTCGTTTACTTATTTGTGGCTTTTTCTCCTTTATTTTCTTCTTTAATTTAGCAACTACCTCCCATCCCCATTCAGCACTGTCACTAAAATGTGTGCAGCCAGAGTTTCCAACCCACCAGTGGGATCCCTTAGTGTGGATCCCTGTGCCTGGATGGATCCTGGGAGATCCCAGCCCTGCCCAGCTGTAGAGCTCTGCATTTGTATTTAGCAGTGCAGAAATCCATCCCACACCAGGCAGCCTCTCTTTTGTCAGCCTAAGGATGTATCAAGTTTGGTACCTCAGAAACCACGTGAATGTTCTTTTGACCCACTTAAGATCTCGATGACTGTAAATCTGTTGTAATGTATTCCAAGTGCCAAAGGTTGTGTACTAATTTCTGGTACGTTTGCTGTTGGAAGTTGGGGTTTACACTCAATTAGATTTTCATTTTTTGTTATACCAAGATGTATTTCAGTTACTCAGTATTTCCATAAAAGTTCTTAAACATTTTCAAATGCTTGGCCGAAGCCAGCGGTTTTCTCATGTTCTGCATGTTTTGAATTCCACACTCATTTTCAGCTAACTGGTATGAGCCCATCTCTAGTATCCACAGTGCTTAAATCATCCACACCAGTGAGGATTAACAACTGCACTAACCAGAGAATGTGCTGCAATGACTTCTCACATGCAAGCCAACTTATAATTATTAAAATGAAACTCTACTATATTTAGCACCTCTGAAATCACTCCTTTTAGAATGTAAATGTAGAATATCAAACTGCATAATTGACTGAAAGCAGATCATTTGACATATTTGCATAGCGAGAACGATAAGCAGATTAAAGGTAGCGAAAAGATCAATTTTTGTGCATTAGTGAAGAAATTTAGTGAAGCTTTGAATGTGCTATCTAGTCTTTATCTGATCTCTAAGTGAATGAAAGCACCTTTTGTTTCTAATGATTTGTCGAGAAAGCGGGGAGAACAACAAATGCAATTTAGGAAAAGGTAAAGTTACTGAGAGAGACAGAATGGGACATTAACAACTATGAAGATATTTTTATAGTTTATAGGTGAAGGTACAGGCTGCTTTTGGAACAATTCCTGAAAGATGATGTGCACATCATTTTCTGCTTAGAAAGAAAATGTTAGCATTTTCCTATATTCTGAGATGGTTTTTAAAAAGCATCTTCACCCCACATGTATTTGTTGAACCATGCAGCTTTCAAATGAAAACTTTTTGTACAGAGTAGTTAATGTTTAAAACAAAGAAAGTTTTGTTTTTCCCATAGGATAAAATTGTAGACTTTCTTGCAGATCGTTTTAAACCCATAAAAACTTGCCACTTGTGGTCAGTCTTTCTTGCTCTTTAAAGTATAGGGATGAAATTTTTGAACATCTCCATATTATTTTGATACTTTGTCTCATAGATTAGCATAAGAGTTCATCCATGCATGCACTATACTTTGAAATTATCCTTTGAAACAGCTCATAGCCATGTATTTTGCTTACTTAAAAGGACAAATATGAAGGCCATACTTTAATGTTGTAAGTCAGAAATGTAAACTTTCTGCCATTCAAGAAGGATGTTTAATATTTATATATGTTACCTCTTGCTGCTGTATTTTACATTTACCTTGGTTTTCCACCTCCTAATGAATGTAGCATTCTCCCTAGATTATAACTGCATTTATTGCTGTTGGCTCTGTGTCAAGAACTGTTTGTAATTTTCCAGCTGTGGAAATGTTGCCTTGCATTTAGAAAGGTTTCATGATTTGGGGACCTGATGAAAATCATGCTCATTAGATACTAGCCTGCATTTCTTTCTGTACAGAATGCCCTTTCTTAGATGCATCTTAAAACAAACAGAACTGCTGTCTTAATGTGTTTACTGCTGCACTGGGGGTTTATTTACACTTCCAGCTTTAAAGAAAGATTATTGTCCTACATCAAGTATGTAAAGTGAGCTGATGCTTTTCTGCTCTTTGTGTGCCATTGCTGTTGTAGATATGATAGAGGCATTAGCTGGGCTTTTACCATGGTGACTCTAGAGCATGTTGACTAACCTCCCCTTCTTTGAAGTACTTGCTGAAGGATTATAGCACTGCTGTATTCATGATGCTAGATTTAAGGGTCTGTCAGCACTTTCGGTAGGAAACCCTATTTTCAGGGATTTATAACTTAAAAATTTCAATACAGTCACTGGAAGTATTTAATATGCAATAGGTAGCACTTTAATCTGTTTATGAAGGGGTTTGAGATTTGTTTCTGTTGAAAAGGTCACAGTCTTCTAAAGCATGGTGGGCATTTGCTTTATCTTTTCTAATTTCTACGTTGAAGAAGCCACTGTATGTTACAAGTGGTCGAGCCATTCCTATTCATCTTAGAAGCTTCCAGATGTCTTGTATTAAAATGTATTATAAAAAGCTGAAGATCCAGGTTATATAGGAAGTTTGTAAAAGATAGGAACATTACTTATAACTTAAGGGTTTTATTTTGTCTTGTGCAATCAATGGTAGTTCGTCTACATTTAATAATGGTACAGAATCATAACTATATGCACTTGTGAGAACTAAAAACTTAGAATGCATGAAAAACTTTATTTTTGTTCCATTATTCCAACTTCAGATCCTTTAATTTTGTTAAAATGTTATCTTAAAATTTTAATTTCTGTTCATTAAAGAAATATTGCATGTCTAACACTAATAAAGCACCACAATGCAGTACTGCAGCATTTCTTGAATTGTGACATTAATCTGTGTTATGCAAAGCATGTGACTCCTAAACTCCACGGTGTTAAGGCTCTCAGACCACAGAGAGGGGTATTTCCTTAGGGACGGCTCTAAATGAATATCCCAGATGTTTGCAGAGCAGCCATTAAGGGAAATCTCTTCAGTAGTGTCCAAAACTTTAAATTAGTGAAAAGGTGGTGTATTCTTAAATGTCCTGATCTGTATGGTTTTTTTAGTATGGTCTCTGCAATCCCTTTAAATGCACTATTCCTCAGATGCCGTGGCTGTGTAAATATTACCAGGAGATCTTTGGCACTGCAGGCCAGAACAGCATTTAGCAAGAGAACAAGCACTGTGCAAATTCTGATATGGAAAACATGACACATATTTCTGTTAATACTTGACAGAATAAAAACACAGCCAGAATTACAGAAAACTGGAGCATCCTCCCTCATTGCACAGAAGTATTTTTTTCAATGCTCCCACAAATTTTTTTCCTCTTCCATGAAGCAGCAAAACAGCAAAATCTGCCCCCTGACACTGCAGGTTTTCTGGATGGTGAGGAGGTATAGAGAACAGTCCTGGTTTGGGAGAGGAACATTGTCAATCTTCCACACAGTTTCTTAGAGCTTTGAATTCCCCAGAGATGTGATTCCTTCCCTCACAGTTAATGTGCTCTGTGAGCAGGTCCTTTGTCAATACCTCTATGCACTTAAGAAGCTTAGAAAGGGTTCTTCAGTTAGAGGTGCCCATGAAATGTGGTGGTTAAGGGAAATCACAGCCAGTTTGTGAGCTTGTGAGCTGCCCATGGACTTCCACACGTGTTGTTACGCAGAATCCATCAGCTGTGTCTCCCCATGGCTCGCAGATTTTGCAACTGTCCTGGTGTGTGGGAGCTGAGGAATGAGGACAGGAGGGGAAGGCATGTTTCAGAAAGCACCACACTGCCTGTTAAATACCAGTTTCCATCTGTAATTCACATCTGGTAACTAATCTCAGCTCCTGTGCCCATTTGAAAAGGGAGCTACACCATCTCCCTCCCTCCGAGGCATAATGTTTGTTAGCTGATACCAGCTGCAATCCTATTGATGATATGAGAGCCCAACTCTACTGAACAGCTTCCAGTTTCCCCAGCATGAAGTTGTCTGTGGAGTTTTCATTATTAACCATCTCAACTCCCTAATAAAGGTTTTCAAGGATATTTTAAATATAGTTTTGCAGTTAAAGAACTATTGAAATTAGGTGTCAACGAGAAGTATCATTAAGGACAGTTCTCTCTCCAGTTGCACTTATTGAAGTTATTTTTTATGGAACCATAGAGAGTAAAAATCAGGATTTCATTCCCTATTTTAATTTGCTTTTATGGGAATGTTGTGCAAGTTCTGGCTGCAGCTCACTTGGGATACATTGCCCTTTTGTGTAACACTGGGCATGTTTGTAAAGTTATAAATAACAATGATAAAAAAACACATTTCTTTTTCTGGATTAACGAGTTAAAGGTTGGATTATTTTGTAATAGTGCCATTTTATAAGAGATAGAAATAAGACTATCTGCTAAAGGAAGGTATTTTCTCTTTTCTGTACTACTTATTGAGTAATTATGAGAGAAGGCTACCACACTGAGTGCAGCCCAATGTGGAAACTGTGTGGCATTGATTGTGTAATGTTTGTATAAATATCAGCATATTCAGTGCTGGAAGCCAGTGGCTATTACATGGGGATTATTGCAATGTATTTATAATGTGTTTTTACAGCATTTAGTAATGTAGATCGGTCTTTGATAAGTGGATGATGATTTAGGACAGAAAAGTACCCTCCATGGCTAAACACTGACATGTTTATACTTTAAAACTAAGCAGCTTAAAAAGGTTTTAGGGCCATGCAACGTTTAAATGAAGCTGAATACTAAAAAGAGGAGAAACTTTGTGGGATGTATTTTGTTTGCTTCAGCCCAAACAGTGTCTGCTGTGTGACATGCAGGGAATGAGTAGAAGCAACACTGGGGAGATTCCATTGCTGGGATCCAAAAAACCCAACAAGAAGAAAAAGTCAGTAGGGCTAGGAGTCTGATTTTAAGGGATCTATTTGCCCAGCACGTACCAGGTTCTGTTTGTAACAGGAAGAGGTAACACAGAATCCCTTACTAACCAGATTACTGGCAGGGTGAAAACCCCCCAAAAGTGGGAGCTTAACATAGGGATGAATTCTCAAAGTTTTAGGTGTGGGACAGGTGTTGGGCAGAAGCAGCGCTGTCATTTCTGCTTTTTCAGCCCTGCTGACACTTGGTATTAAATTCAGGGATTGAACTAACCACATTCCTAGGAAAGTTAGGAAGTGTCTGAGGAAATTTGGGGTATGCAGCATGTGGCTGGCCAGTTTTCCTCTGCTGTTACTTGAAGTGGGTGTCTGGCTCAGGGTATTGTGGAGTGGCCAAAGTGTGTTGTATCACCTCCTCTAAATCATTCATCTGGGGCCTTCCGAGGTGCTGAATGTCTCCTTCTCCGATAACTTGCTGCTCACATTATGAATTCCTTGAAAATTGACTCCCTGGGACGTCTTTACAGGAGACATCAAGGGTCTCCATTTAAATTTAATGAATATTGTGTAATTTGCCAAGGACTTCTACAATGCATTCGGAAAATCTGCCTCTTTGAGACCAGAGCTTTGCCAAAATAATGGCAGCTTAATTGCACCCTTTAAAAGCAACTGCTGACTCTCCAGCTATGAGTATTTTCCATTTCCTAATAAAATGTTTTCCCATTAAAGCAGCTTATTTCATTAACTTATAATTCATAGCTTAAATATGCTTATATTTTGCTAATTGTAGATTACTTCTTATTTTTAAGGAACACTGGAGCACAAAATACAAAATGTCAGGGTTTTTTTTTTAAAGAAAAGTCTTGCCTTCTGTGTAGCAATTGCATTTGGATAAGCATTTTAAATATGCTATTTTTAAGGAGTTTTTACATGCTATTTTAAACTAAATAATTAAACTTCTATAACAAGAAACAATTTGAAGTGTTCATGCAATTTATAGTTTAATTCCTTTATAGATATGTGCTCCAATATTTTATAGTTATGATTCAAAAGCTACCACAGTTACATATTTTAAATTGTAAGGATACATTGTGAGACTTCAAATTATTCTTTTTCAAAGTACACAAAGCCAAAATATCTGATAGACTCTTTTGTGTTTTGTAAAAGTGGGCTCTGGGAGAAGTAAGGTTTTCCCAAAAATTTGTACAAGCCTTTGTGTTGAACTGCAGTGCAGCTCGATTTGGGTATGTAGCTTCAGGCACTCCTTTATCCAGCAGGATAACATCAAATTTGCTTTTTTCTTAATGACTCAAGGACAAGAGAGTAGGAATCTGTTTGCAGTAGGTGCAGGGTACTACTTGTAAGGACCAAGTTACAAAATGTGGATGCTTTGTGAGATGTGGTCTTGGCTTTTTGGTGTTTGTGAAGTAGGTGGCACGTGAACACCAGGCTTGCTCATGTTTCCAGGATCAGATAGAAAACTTCCTATTTTCTGATATTTTCAGATTTAAAAACTTTTATGAATTTTTTTCTTAGTGGCCAGATTATATTTGGCTACAATGCATGTGACATTTCACTTGATTAATGTGACTGCTATTTGAGACCTTCTTGTAATTGGCCTCATAATCCACGCACAGAGTACTGTGAAATAGTGTGAATTTGAAGTTGAGAGACTGATGAAAGGAACATCCATCAATAGGGGGGAGAAATGAAATAATCCTAATTAAAAGCAAAAGAATTTTGTGATCTGAATTAAGATTCAGTTGGTGGATACTGAAGAGTAGTTTTTCCGTAAGTATTTTTATTATAACTGTCCAGTATAATTGCTTTGGAAAAAAACCTCATCTGTTGTGTTTAATGGTATAAACTTTATTAGCTCTTTATAAACCAAATACTCAATAAGGGCCTTTTGCTTAACCTTTGTTTCATTGGATATGATTTCAGAGGGCTTAAGCAGAATTATATTGCTGGAGTTGATCACCACAGTTATATTTGCTGACAGGCTCATGGTTATTCTTTTATCTGTTTCAGGATTTTCTGTTTAGTTTTAAGTGCTGAACATTTCACCGCAGTCTATTTAGAGCGTTATTTAAAACTTGTTCCAGTTCTCTTCATTCTTACACACGCCCATGTGTTAAACTACTCCAGAAACTGGCTTAGCTCTGACCATATTTGGAGGCTGTTCCTCTTCTTTGCTCTTGGGCTGGTTTGGACGGGGACTTACGTCTAAAGTAACAAATGAAATATGTGACGAGAGCTGACTGCCAAAACCGGGATCAAAGCAAGTTTCTGAGGAGCTCACTGGAAAACTATCCTGAACTTTGGAGGGATGACTCAAAGCTGCATTCTAAACGGAGCAAACCACAGTGGAATAAATGGCAAGGTGAGAACAGATTTCTTGAATAAGGTATGTGTCCCCCTAAGACCAGAAAGTCACTTTAGTCCTAGGGGAAAGGAAGCAAATGAGCAGATGAATTTCAAATATCAGTCAGGATGGGTTGCTCGGGATGTTCTTTGTCTGCAAGCCCACAAACCTTTGCAATTCCTGTCTGAGTTTACTACACAGAAGCGTGTTAGAGAGTATTCAAAATGAAAGGTAATATTTGCTGATCATGTCATGTGGGACATCACTGACTTGTTTGAAAAGTTGCCAAGTCTGAGGGCGTGTTCTGTTAAATGCACGCAGTGTCTTCCTCATCTGACTTAGAACTGTGGGAACATTCAGCTCTGATTCATTAGTTTTAGGCAGTTCATGTGAATAAAGAGAAGACCTGAATCAGGAGGATTTCCCGAATCCTTCACAGAAACATGTAGACTTGCAAAAACCAGCTGCTGTAACTGGGTAGAAGGCTGTGCTTTGTGGTTGAGTGCATGTTTAAAAAAGCTGGCATTGGAAAAAAGAGAAAGTTCTGTGAGAAACCTAAGCCTCTCTCACAATCATGGCATCTCTCAAAGTCACAAGACTTTAAGATGTTTAGAAATAGCTGGAGAAAACCATTCAGCAATGGTGGTCTGTAGCAATTGGGAGCTGGAAAGAGAAATGTTAATTTTAGAGGGAGAGGAGGGCTTTGGGTAGTTGCTGTGTTGAAGATTGATCAAATGCTGATGTGTAAGGTAGCTGTAGAAGGGAACAGCAGCTCTCTCAGAATATAAAAGGTGGAGAATGAGCTTGTTGAGTTTTCCAGGGGCAGGGGATGAGAAGCAATAACTGCTTCCTTCCAGGAGGCAATAACTGGCTGGCTGCAGTAAAGCATCACTCTTCAGGAGAGCGATGGAGGCTGTGAACACAAACAGTAACAGGTTTCTCAGATTTTCCTGGTGCCTGGGAAAAAATCACACAAATTCTCTTCCAAAGTAAATTGCTTCAAGTACAAGCCCTTGGACAATAGCGGATACAAAAAATATTAAGTCTTTTCTTCTTTATTTGATTTTGCCTTTGACTTGGAAAGAAAAAATGTGGATTTTAGTCTGACTAAAGGCTAATGGAGTTGATCAAAGACTGACATATAAGCAAAGAGTAATGCAGTTATCAAGGGGAGATGTCAGGTTAGCAGAATTGTTATTATTACAATTCAAATCTTTCAGTGCAATGATGGTCTTCTGCCAGGAGTGCTTGGGGACTGCCCTTCCCTCAATAAATCCCCATACAAAGCAGCTGACATTCTAGCTTGGGAAGAGTTACTGGCGTGATGCTGGCCAGCTGGAATAACCACTCACTGCAGTCCCAGGTACAAAGTGATGCTTTCTCTGAAGTATTTTAGAAGGCAATGCTTTCTCATTAGAGCACATTGAGAATTACTGAGGGATAAGATCATCACGTTCTAAAACCTGCAGGATTTAATATTTTTCTCATTGCTAGCCTAGGACTGGTACTTGGACATCATAATCAGTGTCTGAAAACCTTTAAACAATTTGTAGCCCTTGCAGTTTGCCCAGGAGAGGATCTCAGCACGACACTTGGACTATTGTTGTCTGTGCCTTACGTCAGCTTGTATTACAGAAACACAGAATGGTTGGGATTGGAAGGGACCTCAAAGATCATCTATTTCCAACCCTCCACTAGACCAACCTGGCCTGGAACACCTCCAGGGATGGGGCAGCCACAGCTTCTCTGGGCAACCTGTGCCAGCGCCTCCCCACCCTCACAGGGAACAATTTCTTCCTAATACCTAATCTGCCAACTCCCTCAACTACTGGATATTAATTATTTAGGCTATTGGAACAGTGAACCTCCCTGCTTCCCACAGGTATAGAATGTGTTTATTTTGATGTGGCCCTGGAGGTTACAATGCCTGTTGCTTCCTGTGAGAAAAGCTGGCAGCATATCTGCTAAAAAACATGAATCTCTTTTTATCAGACCACTACTCATGAGCAGCAAAACTCAGGAGGCTCAGTTCTGTGTAAAACTTTTTTTCTTCTTTTTGTCTCCAGACCCTTACTAAGTAAAAAGTTGTGGAATCCTTAATAAATGTAATTATTTTTTTTCAAACTTTGGCATTAGTACACAAATTTGGCATTATACCAGGACAAAAAGAGCTTAAAAGGCTACTAAATCCCAACATTAAGAGCTATTCCCACTTTGCCCCTGTTCTAATGGCTATATTAGATCCAGGGAAGTGGACCTTTATCCCACCTGTTTTCAAAGTAGCAATTAGCTTTGCTGACAAAGAGGAAAATTTAGGGCTAAACATAAATCATGGTCCTTGGGAGTGAAATATTTTGGCTTGCCTGATATTAAAGTTGCACAAAATACAATGTATTTGTAGCCCAAGATTTTTGTGAGTTGGCAATGGCATCAGTCTGCTGCTTTTTCCTCTTCTGGCACACAGCTAAGCAGGCAAAGATGTTGATTTGCCACAGCTTCAGTTATGAATATAAACTTTTCCTTCAGCTATTTGATAACACTTTTACGTGTTGGTGCACCTGTACCTCTATTTGGCTTCAAATAAGTACAGAGCATGAACTTTGGCAAGATGTAAAAATTAGTTGAAGAATAATAATAAATAAAATGGCATTCAGCCCAAGTGTGTTGTGTTTTCATTACCCATATAAGAGCTCATTGGAATTATTTTCCAGAGACAGTTCTGTATATTTAAGTATGTATCAGAATAACTGCACTTCTAAATCAAGAGTCAAGTACCTACTTTGTATGCTGTGCTTATCTTAAACAGAGTTTGATTTAAAACATTTATCTTCCCTGGTATCATCTCCCATGTCAAAGCACATTTAAATCCTGCTCTGTTCCTAATATCGCTGCTGTCTAAAATTGTATCTGAGAACAAAAAGTTTGATGATTGCTCTGTTGTTTGCCCACTTTGTAGTTATTAGGTGCTCTGTCGTTGTTTTGAGTATCACTGAAGCTGAGAAGGAGAAGCCCCAGCAAAGTAAACTTTTAAAATTTAAAGCCAAGGTCAGACTCCAGGGTTAGCAACACGAGGAGACAGCAATTTAAGATGGGTCCAATTATGCAAAATCATGTGTTGAGTTACAGCCTCGAGTCTCCACTGGGACCTGGGAGGTTGCCTGGGTAAAAATATCAGAGGAATTTCAGGGGGGTTCTCTTTTGTTTCTCCCTTTATCTGGAGAGAGAACAATGCAAACAGCTTTCCTTTTGAGGTTAGTGACTGCAAAGGAAAACTGTTCTCCCAGGAATGTTTAGGAAGTGCATTTCAGTGAGGGCAGCAAACCCAGCACGAGGCTTGGTAGACATTTGGCACCTCGTTGCATTTTATTGGTTTGCACAGGCAGAACATTGAGGCACCTCTGAATCCAGAAATAAATGAGTTGAGGCACATCAAGTGACCCACTAAAGCAGAGCAGATTTTACTCTTTGTGTTCTTAATATTTAAACCAAGCACCATCAGAGCTAGGTCTTTCTTTAGAAGATCTTAAAAGAAGATCTTAACTTTCCCTCATTTTTAATTTGTCTTTTCCTTCCAGTAATTGGAAAGCACAAGCACACAGTGGTGCCAAGTGGTGACTCCCAGAAAGGCTGGGAATGAAGAGATCAGACTTGGTTTACTTGGATGATTTGTCTGGAAGTTGGGATGGTTATTATTTTGCCAAAAAAGGTGTATTTTACTTTTTTTTTCCCCTAGGTGAAAGAACATCATGTGTTATGCTTTTAAAGAACTTATCCCCAAGCCAAACACTGCAGAGAGATGTTGTAGTCTTCCTACTTCAGAAAACATCAAAACTTCCCACCATTACATTTTCTCCAGTTCTCTCTGAATCTGAGGTGTATGGTTTCATAATTTTGATCATTTGTATGAAAGCATCCTTAATAAGAGAAACAGCGAGATCATGTTCAACAAAAGCAGAAACACAGTTCTGAATATGTTTAAACAAGTTTTTGCATTGATAAACAAAACTACTAGGTTTTTTTTTCAAACACTCAGACATAAGTACTTACTGAAGAATTTATACAGTGCTCAGGGCAAGTTACAGCTGGATCCTCTTAAAAACCTCAGTCTTTTCTAACAAATGACTCATAAAACTAGAGTAGCTCTGAAGTTTTTCAGAAAATATATGTAATTAAAAGGGATTTTTGCCATTTGAACAAATAGTAAGTTATTGTAATTATCTTAAGGATGAGATAAAAACCTGATATGTTGCTTTTGCAGAGCATTTCTCTTTCAAAAAAGCCAGAAACTGAGTTTCAAAACTGGCACATTTGCTACAGGAATTGTTCAAGTGTTTTTGACAGTGATGTTTCCTACCAAGCAGGGCTGAGGCACCTGGGAGGAAAGTCTTGTGGGTCTGTGTCATCAGCTGAGTGCCTGGGAATTTGCTGTCCAGTTAATTCTACAAGAGTTCTACTGCACCAAACACCTTTTCTTATTCAAGGAAAGTGTATTTGTAAATAGTGTTCAAATTCCTTTGAATCATTGGCAAAGGAAGTGAATTCAAACCCTGACTCCTTCTGTCACCCTCTTGGATCTTCTCTCACCTTTGGGTGTTGTTTAGCCCCCGTGACATCTCCTCTGCCTTCCACGGCTTGCAGGTGGACTCTGGTTTAAGCTGTTCCTACATCAGCAGCTTTTCCATCCCCTTCAGGATCTGCCACATCAGGATCTTCCCTCTACTCCCTGTGCCTCGTGCGGAGTCAGTCTGGTGAGGCATGAGGGAAAGCTGCCACTGGGAAGACAAGGACACAGCCCTAGGCAGGAGAAAAAGTTGAATTTGAGCATCTCTCCTCTTCATGTCCACTGTAGAAAAGACAGTTTGTGCAACAGGGCCATTAGCAAGTCTAACCAAGAGAGCTGAATAATTTCTTCATGACCAAAGCACTCAGGGGAAAGAAATTCCCAGTCAGTTTTAAAAATATCTGGTGACTCACTGGATGGGATGTCTACCATAGAATAATTCAGGCTGGAAGGGACTTCAGACTGAATCATCTGGTCCAGCTTCCCATACCCTCAGGCAACATTACCTTTCCAGGAAATCTGTGCTAATTAAATAGTTTCTTCACAGGGATATAACCACCTCTCTTTTTTTTTTAACCTCAAAATGCAGAATTGCACTGGGTAACATCTTTTAAGATGTAAAAACAAATAAACCAAAACCAAAAAAATCCCTTGCAATCCATTATACTTTTACAATGACCTGTTTATGTTAACAGGACTGTGTTTGTCAGGAATGGGAATGGAATTAGGTCATCTTCTAGTCAGCTGCTAATAATGAACTCAATAATGAGTTCAAATCAAACTTTGCACAACTTTCCAGAGAAATGTAAAAGTATGTGTTGTCTCTATGCAGAGGTTAAAAGTGACTACTGCTTCCAGAAATCTGAGAGCAAACTTTAATAGAAAGCTAGTATGGACTCTTAAAACAGGTAACATTGAGTTTTATGTTTTTATTCTGATGAAAAATAGTCAAGCAATATTAGCAGCAAAATTATTACTGGAGCAATAAAGACACCAACAAGTTTATAAAACACAATGCAATCCTGTATGATTCTGTGTTCTTCAAGGTTCAGGTTAGAAAGGGAAACTTGTAAAAAGGATAAAACTTTATCTAAGGATACTGTCAAATAAAGCTCTCATTAATAATAAGGGACAAAAATATTGCAAGTCACCTAGGGCCTATAAATATATTTAGAATACAAGGTGGAATATTCAATTGATTGATTGACCTACTGGTATTAGAGAGATAGAAATTATAATAATTTGGAATTTGGGAAATAATTTAAAATGTTGTGAGGTTAGCATGTAATTGGTGTTTGCCCAAGAGTCAGGGGATACAAAGGGAGCTGGGCTGACAGAACAAAAATCTATTTGAACACAAGTGAATGAGTAAATTCAGGAGGCAATTTGGACAACCATATTCTGGTATCCCCTAAAGCTCTGGATGTGGTGTAAGATGAGCAATGCATTCCTTGGACTGGCAAAAATCACAGGCATATAAAATTTATATGGAAATATTATTATTGAACTCTTATGAACCAATCCCCAAATTTGATGTACAAATACTTGTTAACAAAGTGTGAATGGCATAGTTAAAGTATGATAGATAATGAGGTTGAGGAGGGGAAAATGGAAAATTCTGCAACAGGAGCAGAAGGAAAATGGTGAGTTCAGCACACTGGGAGGCTCCTCCAGCCCAATCTTCTCTTCAGAATGGAGATGTGCTATTAGAGGCTTACAATGCAACCTGGAAAGACCAAGCCATGTTGAGTTGATTTAAACCAAAATAATAAAAAATAACTTAAATAATATCCATAAACAAGCAGAAAACCTTTAAGGCTGCAATAACTTGCTCATATATAGGCTACACTTTATCTTGTACTTATTATTTAGGCTCTTGTATAGATTTGTTTCTATTTGCATTTATTGTGGGCTGGATTATATTTATATCCTCATTTATGTATAAATTATAATTCCAGTGGATATAAAATCTAGGAATAATCTTAATGCTACTGAAATAAATTATCCTAGGAAGGCTAGATATGTAAGAAAACAATATAAATTCAAGGGAACAAAATTACCATAGAATAAGAATCTTTTATTTAATTAGAAAATTGAATCAATTTACTTTCATTCATCCTTATCTGTCATAATTTTAGAGATGATAAATCTCTCCCTCTTACACTGTATTGTTATACACAGACAGAAAGAAGAAAATAATATCTCTTCCATTTTGCAATTCCTGTTTGATTTTTTCTCAGCTGTGGATGAGCTAATTACTAATCAGAACTAGTGGAATAAACTGAGGTAAAAAGAAGGCATTTTTATACAATAGAAAAGGATAGTGTTGTCAAAATGTGGGTTAGACTTTGACTAACTGATACAGATATTTAGCCAGGACTTCAAATAACTTAGTAGCTTAACTTTTTTCAAAGTTTAAAGAAAACTTGTGTGACTATTTCCTAATTTTAAATTTTAAAAGTATTGTGAATTTAGTATATGTAACTATTTTTGAAAGACTTTTTAAAAATTTTATATTTTTAAATTGCTTCTGTTACTCATCTCAATTTATAGTGGGTAAGTGGGAAACAAAACAAAGAATATGAAATGTAAGATACCTAATCCAGCTTTTGGGGCATTCCTGAATCATTAGAGTCCAGTAAAAATTGGCTCCTTCTGAAATGGACTCTATCTAATTTGGGTTTGATGGACTAATTTTTTTTTTCCTAAGGAAGACTTAGAGCACTTAGGGTTACAGTAATTAAAAAACTGAGGATTTATTTTGATGCTGCAAGATATCACAAAGTCTTATGCAAACCAGGGTTCAAATTGCTACTGGTCCCATTCCTTGGAGCTGTTTAAGTCAGGAAGAACTCCTAAGTTTTACTCTTTCATTTTTTGTGAAGCTTATTATCCCAAATGGGTCAACCTGAAAGTCACCGTGGTAAAAGCTTGTTATATTTGGCTGGGATCTGCAATTGTCAGGAGTCAGTCCAAAATTCGGGGAAGTCACGGATTTTCATCAAGTCAGTATAAATTAATAGGGACTAGTTCTGTCACACTTCAGCCAACAATGACCTTTCTTTACATGTATGAGCATTCCCTTTCTGAAGTCCATTACCAAGATATCTATTTCTTAAGCCCTACAAAGTACGTTTCTTGGAAAAATACTTTGCCTGTCAATTTTTCAACCAGTGATTATAAGTAGTCATGGTAAATCCTGCAAACCACACTGAGACTAATCCTGGGAGAAAAAGACCTGTGCCCGTGTCAAGAGCACAGGTACCCAGTTTTCCCAGAGAAATGCAATTATAGTCAAGTATTTAAATAATACATGCATATTGAAAAAGATGCAGTAAGTTTAGGGAGTTTCTTTGCATTACATTTCCTGAGAAACTATCGGGCTAATTTCCACACGAATTTATCATTGCATATAAAATTACCGCAGTTAGGAAAATTGCTGTTTGATGTATAAAGGAGTGGATTGTTCTTCTGAAAGCAAGATATTATAGGGCTTGGCAGTTGTTATATTAGGGTTTATGAACTGTGAATGTTCTACAATGTTCTCCTGTACCTCGTGGACTTGAACTGTTGATACATCCCCGAATGAATCTTGTAAACGGTGCTCCCGTGGGTGCACTCCAATTTTGGAACCTTTGTTACAGCAAATGGAATAAAGGGTTTGATAATCAAGTAACGTAAATGCACCCTGTAGCACGAAAATTACACCAGCTCTGTTTCTCTAGATTCACTTAAAAAATACTTGATTGGCACTGCACTCTTTGTTTGTGGTTATTGAGTTTTCTTACATTCACTGGCCTAAGTGGAAAAGTGCTTTTGTGATCCACTGCAGACTGTGCATTGATGCAAATTAATCCAAGGACAGTATGAGCTGTTGAAGGTGGTATTTTGATTGATTTGGCCATAATAATGTGTGTGTGTGTATTATTATTTTGTGTATAATTACACAAACACACAAAATAATAATGCAGCTAGACTCTCTTCTCTAATTAAGAGGATTCTTCAGTTCCCTTTAAAAATGGAAGTTATACTGGCCTTTTTAAAATTTAATTTTAAAGAAGGGAAAGGGGAATGTGAGGAGGATAAGAACCACTTTAGTGACTAGAAGCCTTGGCCAAGCTGTGAGAAATTCAGGTTCTCTGTCCTGTTCTGCATGACTGTATTGGGGTCCAAACCATCTGCTTCCCAGGCAGAGGCTTTTGCCACTGGCTGTTGTAGTGCTGGGCACAAGGACACTCCACTTTGTAGCTAAAGCTTTTCCAGCACTGCAGACAGCACACGAAGTACAGAGCTGGCAAAGGCAGGAGGCAGGGGCTCAGTTCTCTAATGCAGTCATATTTGATGCCTTCAAGCTGCAAGAGCTGCTGCTGAATGTTCAGTGTTAAAGGCATTGCCACTCGTGTTTTGGCATAGTATTAGAGCTGGGCACTGAACCCTCAGAGGGTGATGGTGGTACTGGGCTGAAAACATCGAGGATTTCTCTCTGCTGAAAACCTGGGTGCATGTGTGACCTGAGGAGTCACACTTCTGTGCCCCAGTGCCTGCATTTTATTCTTCTCTTGCTTTTTGCACTCGCATCCTTTGGCAGGTGATGGCTTTGGGGATTTGTCACAAATCATGCAGAAAACTGTAATGAAGAAGGAAAACTGAGTCAAAGCCAGCATCTTTCAGGCTGGGGACGTAATTAGCAAATCATCCTCTGGCCCTGCTGTTCAGTTCTGGATGGTCCCTATGTAGAGGATCAGGTTTGTTTGTAAGTTATCCTCTCCACGACAGATCTCGGGGACTCTGCAATGGAGAACTTTAAAAGGCTTAATTAGGACCCACTGGTGTGCCCAAGCAGGTGTTTATAAATGGGTGTGGTAAGAATCTGCATGTCCAAAAGGCAGAGAAGGCTTTAGGGACACTGACAGCTGTCTTGGAGAGGTTATAGCCATGGGGACCAGGAGAGGTAAAATAAAATTCGAGTGTGCTCTGCAGTCTAAGTCACCTGGCTCAAGAGCCGTGCTCTCCCAGAGGGATAGTCTTCAAATATGTGTCACATCTTTTTCCTTTCCCTGCAAAATCTGTTTGTTCATCCATCCAAACAGACTGTGGGGTTTGAGCTTCCCCATCCACTGCTGAGGCAAAGGCACCAATTCAACTGATGTGGGTGTTGTAACATAGTTAGATAAGAAGTATGAAACACTGAGACAGCTGAGAGCCTGTAAATGTGTCTAAGAAATGAGTCTTTAAAGCACATCTCCTCCTGCCAACTGAGAGGGGTGGGGCAAGAAGTGTAACTTCAGCTCTTACTTTCACAGGACATCCTGTGGAAAAAATCAGATGTGAATAATAGGACAACACTAATTCTCTTATTTCTCAGCTTTGAAGCATTTGACTTTATGAACTTATATTCTTAACATTTATTAATCTAAAACTTGATATAATTTTGCCATAATGCTGTTTCCTCCTGGCATGGGGTGAAGTTATGGACTCTCTAATGCACGTGGGTAAGCTCACACCTTTTCAGAGCCACCCAAGAGTAGGAGAATTTATTAATGAATTTAAGAGTAATAATGCTGTTCATTGGTGTTCCAACAGGCATTGAGGTGTCAGCAAGGTTGGGAATCTCATGATATATGTCTGGAGCAGCCTGTTCTTACAGTTTTAAGAGGCATAAGCTGGCAAGCATGTATTTGCCTCTGGTGCTTTGTGCTGGAGCAGTCGGGCTCTCCTCAAACCTCTGGGTGCTGCTCCTGGGAAACTCTTCCCTGCATGGAGCAAAGGTGCAGCACCCAATCGTGCTCTGCTGCATTCCAGGAGTGCTGCCCCAGCCTGAAATAGAAAGCCCTGACAACCAAGGGTGAGAACTTTGTTTTGTAAACCAAAGGAAAGTGTTACTTACAAAGAAGAAAAAGAGTTGTTTAGCAGTAGGTCTGTCCTGGAGCATAAAAACATTATACACACAGTTCATAGAGAGCAGATTATAATTGTGCATGTTTTAGATCAGTTTCTGTTCTCCACATCAAGAAGTTCAGTGCAAGCCCAAGCAACACTGACAAAAGCAGTATTGCTCTGAAGTTTCTCTGACTGAAGGGGCCACAAGTTGCCCTCAGTTACCTTTAGCTAAGCGTGGATCAAAACAGAATTCCTGGAGCTGACCCTCCTTGTGTTTGCAAAAAGTTCGGCTGAGCTCTGGTTTTAATGTGTCCCACGGCTCCCATCTCACCCCCTACCTGCAGTGGCTGCACCTTTTGAGTTTACCTGTGCCTTTGCACTTGGAGAACTTCAGAAGACAAAAAGTTAATATGATGCAAATTCAGGGCCACGTGCTTGTGCTGCGAAGTCAGGTTAATCAGCCTCTTAACATCCTGTATTTCCTCTGGCAAGTAATGACATTATGCTTCAATCACATCAACCTTTTTTTAACACTGCCCTCAAGAAAGATTTGGAAAAGATAAACATTTCCCGTAACATTTTTCCCCCCCAACTTGTATCAGCTATATATGATTTATCTTTTAATGTGTTAAGGCCAGCTCAGTACTCCCTGCCCAAGATAATTTCTCATTGACTCCACTGGGAGATTTTCTCAGGGCACGAACATTAAACAGAACACTGATTTTATTTTATTTTTAATGTGTTTCTGACAAATTTTTTAATTTTGCCTCTCTTTTTTCATTTTCATTTCTACCTCAGTGATGCAGTAGAGATGATTTATTGGAATATATTTTCAACACTATTGTGTCAGCCACGCTTTAACACCTGCCATGGAAGATAAATATGCAGTGCATTGGTATAACATGAAATGTGATTCTTTCTCCTATGCTTTGCTTCTAACTTTATTTTTAGATGGAGGTCTTTGTGCATAGAGACTGAATTGAGTAATTTTCGGTTGGTAGCATTGCTGCTATCAATGATTTTTTTTCATGCACATTGGCACTTAAAATATTTTCTTTAAATCCATCCCTTTTTGCTATAAAGTCACTTTGATAGTGACTTGGTTTAAGAAATTGAAAGCCTACATAAAGCTTGCCTTAGTATTGTGGACTGTGGAAGGTGAAGAGCTATTACACTCTTCTCTTTGTACTGTGGAGACAGCCCTAAATTTTATCATGTATTTACTAACTTTAAATTCTGCTCTCGAGAAAAGCTGGTATTTATGATTACCTTTAATAACGAAAAAAGAAAACATGAAATTGGCACCACTATTTCAATATTAAAAAGGCTGATAAAATGAGGCCCTGTATTAAGATACTGTATAGAAATTAGATTTTAATTGCCAATGTTCTTTTATTTTACTCATCATGGTAACTGTCATAGTTAGAGGCCTTGTTGGAAAATATTTTTTGTTTACATTTTGTGAATAAGTTTTGATTTTCTTTTTATGTGACATGATCCATTTAAAGCAGCTCCCCTACTGACTTCATGGGGCTTTTGAACATTTTTCCTCGTTATGTGTAGCTACTGACATGAAACCTGTTTCAGGATCTAGAGATAGTTTTGCTTAGGGCACAAGTTATGGAGCACAGCGACCTTGTCCTCTTCAAGTTTCCTCCAGGATGACTAAAATTTGCATCTCCCAACTTATGGCAGTTCAGGTGTCAGCTTTGCCACCCAGTGATATTTAAGATGAGGAATGGTGTAATTGGTTTTGTTTTACTCTGGGTTAAAAAGAGAATCAGAGAAGTAAATGCTGACGGTGGCAAAGTGTTGACAAAACGACGTCATTGGTGCTTTCCTCAGTTTCCTCTGATACTGCTGAGTGGAAAGAGTTGGGGCAGCAGGATAACACCAAGGCTGGTGAGGGGCTGGGAACACAAACCCTGTGAGGAAGGGCTGAGGGAGCTGGGGTTGTTTAGCCTGGAGAAAAGGAGACTCAGAGGTGACCTTATCACTCTCTACAACTCCCTGAAAGGTGGGTATAGCCAGGTGGGGTTGGTCTCTTTCTCCAGGCAGCAACTGACAGAACGAGAGGACACAGCCTCAAGCTGCACCAAGGGAAATTTAGGTTGGATGTTAGGAAAAAGATTTTCACTGAATGAATAATAAAGTACTGGAATGGTCTGCCCAGGGAAGCGGTGGAGTCACCATCCCTGGATGTGTTTAAAAAAAGGCTGGATATGGCACTTGGTGCCATGGTCTAGTTGAGGTGTTAGTGCTGGGTTGGACTCAGTGATCTTGGAGGTCTCTTCTAACCTGGTCATTCTGTGATTCTGTGCACACATGGAGAGGTCAGGACATTTCTGTTTGCTCTGGGGGGCCACTCATGCTGATCACCTCAGCTTTCAGTGTCACCAGCTGAGGTAAGGCAATGTCTCATTTGTCCCCGTCTGGTTTTGGTGTCCAAGATCCATTCTGGAGCTGCACACAGGGCTGGAAGATGTCTCACCACTGCTGTGCAGTCACTGTGCTTTGTTGATGTTTGGCATGTGGCGTGGTGGCAGTGAAGTCACTTGACAGGCCTGTTGCTTAATTACTTTCAAATCTCAGAGAAGGTTTCAGGATAGACATTCTGTCCTGCTTTCACAAATGAAGATGTCTCAGACAAATGAACCCTGAATTCTGGCACCACAGCTGAGTGTGAATCTCCATCCAGGCTGGCCAGGTTGCAAAGCTCTGCTGTGGAACCAACCCTGCAGCTCTGCAAGGCTCCAACATCCAGACTCTCACTTGGGTCCATCTGCTTCGTTTGTGTTTGATTTGTATTTTGATTATCCATCCCCACATCTCATTTACTTACTAGCAGAAATAGTTGCCCTGCCTTGGAAATTTTAGGGCCAGATGCAGCTTCTGAAGAATAGCCAGGAATAGCAAAGTGGGCCAGTCCTTGGGATCCTTGCCCATCTTGCAGGTAGCATTGTCTGACACAGTATGAGACCTTAGTAGTAGAAATAAGTTAGCACAGCAGAAATAGATTAATATATACTGGCTTCAAGCTCAAAAAAAAGAATTTTGCCTCTGAGTTGTTGGGTTTCCAGGCCTCCTCAGGCAAGAGTAGGTTTTCCCACAATTTGGTACTTTCTTGTGTGAGGCTTATCTACAAAGTGGTCACATTTCTAACCTCTTAGTAGCAATTTTTCTCCCTTCTTCGTGTCAGCTCTAAGTATACCCAATACACATGAACACAGCCAATGCAAAGTGGCAGAAGGTATTAAAATCATGCTTAAAATTGCTGCCACCATGTTTACTTCATTCACAGTTGTTCCCGTGAAGGAGGTGGTTTCTAGAAACATTTCTGTGCTTGTGCTCATTGCAATGCAGACTGAATGCTTCTCTGCATAAACAATTAATCTGACTTCTTTGCATCAGGCACCCTTTTGACAAATACTGCTGTTGCAAGTTGTTTGCACAAGGTGAAGACCTATTGCTTAAAAACATTTACTTGATATATTTACATATAATTCTGCATTCTCTCAAGACCTGTTGGCAGCATTAAGTTATTCTACAATGTCAGCTGTTACAAGGTTGTGAGTTTCTTGGCTCCTCAGTGTTGCATAGAAACAAAGCACTTGCAGACACTTTGCCATTTGGCTGTAATGTTGCTTTCCATTTAACAAAAAAAGCGATTCTTGGATGTCATGTGAGCATCAGTATCAGATTTCTGAGCGATTAGACCCGTGGTACAGGTGGATCTAAAACTGTTGCTGGTGCTGGTGTGTATTAAACCTTTAGTAAGGTCTTTGATGTTCTACCTGAGTGCTTGCAAACTGTTGCCACCTTAGTCTGCCAGCATTTTTGATGTTCCAAAATGTGAAGATGATAACCACGTGTCATTAGCAGCCTGTTGCTGCTGGAAGATAAAAGGCAGTGGTGGCAGAAGCAGTGTGAGCAGCCACACTGCTGTCCTGGAGACACATTACCTGAGCTTTGCTATGCGCAAGGAGTTGTCCTGCCACCCATTAAAATAACTAATCAGCAAAATGCCACGTTAATGAGGACTTTAGGGATGCTTAGATGGGTCCATGAAAATGATCCTTTATTCATGAGGCCGGATTCTGTTCTCCAAAGAAATTCTGTTGGCTTCAGTTGTGTTACTCTTAACAACAGCGTGTGAATACAATCAGAAGCAGATCTGTAGAGCTGAGGGAAAGTATAATGCAAATGAATGATTTTTAGAATGGTTGTTAGATTAACCCGAGGGAGGGGAAAAAACGTGGAAATCGCAGTTTGGAAGAAGTAACTTATATAGGGAGGTGTTTGCAAGTAAATCATCTGTCACTGAAATGTAAGCAGGCCTGGACGATAGCTGGGGAAAGCAAAACCCTCTAAATGTTGATAGGAAAGTACTTGGAAGCAAAGTGCTTAGTAACAATCAGAAGAGATGACAGATTGTATTATTGCAGAACAATAAGTCTTCAAGGTATTAGAGGTATCAATTTACAGCTCTTTCTATGCCATCATTACCTGCCACAGTCTGACTGTAATCACAGCAATAGAAACCAGGGGAGCTCCATGGGTGTTTGTGACTTTCTCTGAATATTTATGAAGGTTATAAATGAAATCAGAATCTTGCTCCCTGTTCTTAGCCCATCTGTATAACCATGAAGGCCAAATGAAGCTTTTAGTCATTATACTTAATTGGATGAATGGCCTTCAAAGCTGTCAATAAGTGGTGTGTTCACAGTAAGGTAATTAATAACACTATTTCCTTTTGGAAGACATATCATTAGCCATTATTTCTCGAGATACAACACTGAAGTCTTTATTCAAGGAGGTAATTGGAGGTTACCCACCAATTCCCCACCAGTGACATCATCTTTGCAAACTGAATCTCACAATCTGTCACTTCTGAATTCATAATTAGGATATTTTTCTAATGGCAAGTGAATGTTATTGAAAGAAATACCTACTTTGTCGTTACAGGAATAAGCACAGCCGTCTTGAAGAGTGAGGGGTTTGTAACACAAATAAGGCCTGTGAGTTGTTAGGCTGAACATCTGGGGCCTTCAGAATGGCTGTGTTGAAGGAACCAGCAAAAGTCAGAAAGGCAAACCACCAGCTCCACCACAACCAGTGTGTCACCAACAATTTTGATGGTATACTTGAACAGATGTGCTGCAAATATTCTCTGCTGCAGAATTTATTTGCTAATTCAGAATATTTATATATTATATACATATATTTATTTGTAATAACAGATAAATAGCTTTTGTTAGACTGCCCCTGCTCAGAAAATACATATTATACTATACCACACAAAATGAATGTCCCTTCCCACCTCTTAATTAGCTAATATCCTATGCAGTGTAGCTGATTCCTGACCCTATCCTGAGAAGTCAGAAACATGGATAGCAGTGCATTTTGGTGCCACTCATTTGTTCATCCTATTTTAAAATGCACATGTACAAATAGCAAGAATCCTCCACCAAGAGGTGAACGATACTTGCTGGTGTTGTAAAACTATACAGGTAAGTTACATCTATTTATGTCAGTGTGAAATCCTGAAGGACAGACATAGTTTTCAGCTGTTTCAGAGAATTACTTTTGTCTTGCACCAAGACAAAACCATGACAATCTTGAACCATGTGGGTTCTTCAGTAGCTTGGGAATTTTGTGACAGTATAAGCGACAGTGTGGTTTATGCACTGACTTTGATCTGCAGACTTCAAACAAATACACTCTGCAAGTGTTTGTCACAGACCCAAAATTCTAGCAGGAGCTGGAGCCCCTGCTGCATGCAAACCCAGGGAGATTGATTCTGGTTTTACACCCACATCTCACCAAGAGCAGGAAGACATTTAAGGTGATTTCTGCTTCCTGATCCTTGCTCTTTGTTTAATCTCGAGTCACCTGTCACGTGCGCTGTCTCGCCTTGGCTCTGTGTTTTGGAAGTGAGC
This sequence comes from Nicator chloris, assembly GCA_013400495.1. Lineage (NCBI taxonomy): Eukaryota > Metazoa > Chordata > Aves > Passeriformes > Pycnonotidae > Nicator > Nicator chloris. The sequence goes on along the minus strand of WAAE01023731.1, from coordinate 78,481 downwards.
TGGCCTTCAGTTGACCCTGGGTCTCCTCTGTGCTCCAAAGAATTCACAAAGCAGATGAAGGGTTGCAAAGGGCTTCACAAAGAGGGCTATCAGTAACGTGGGTAATCACCAAGCAGCTTTGGAGCACATCATCTGGAGCAGGTCCTGAGCAAAAATCGTGTGGATGGCCTTGGTATTCTTGACCCGAGATGGGAAGATTACTCCTATACCTGCATTGCTTTGCAACACTAACAGGAGTTGTCAGGAGACTTTGGGGTAGAGGAAACTCTCTGGAATTTCTTTCTTGGTGGTTTAAAGATATGGTGCAAAGCAGTTTCTTCTGGTAAAATATTTTAAGTGGTGACATAATTTCCTTCAAATAACTATCATTTTCAAACCTAATAAAAGTGATATCTTTATTGCCTATATAACTCAAGCACCCATTTGGAGAATGTTTGACATTTTATGAATATTTATTGTCTTGCTTTCCTACCTGCTCTTAAATAATGAAAAACTTAACACATGGAAACATTGAGAAGCTATGTTGAGAAGGAAGATCTAACACTTTGCATTACCTGGAATATCAGGCACACCAGAATTTGCCATTTGTAAACAATATTGTTCTTACAGGGCTTGCAGGTATCAGGGAATCTTCATCTCAAAGCTGCTGCAGGAAATGTTCAGGATTCAGTGGGTGAGTGCACCCTGACTGATGACATACTGGAAAAATTTACCTCCCTATGCTGGAAATTTAGGTCTTGAAAAGCCATAGGCAGCATGGTTGCAAATTGCTCTTGCAGAAGTACAGTGTGAAAGATTGCATAAAATTCTCTCATGGGGATGAAGTGGTATTTCAAATATAATACAATAAAAATTGAGTTCAGTGTCTGATCTCCTTTTACTTAGCTGACTATATTTGCTATCTGACTTGCTATGTGGAAAAGATTACACTTTTCTTTCCCCAACAATCTCATCTCTCTTTAATCTTTTTTTTTTTCCTTACAAACAGCCCAGTGTACTATTTACCTGTTTAAAAACCTAGGAAGAATGCTAGAGCATGGCTGCATTTAAAAAGCAGTATTTTAAATACAGCTTCTCAGTTTATTAGGCAGAAGGAAGGTGGACTTTTAATGCTAATTCATCGAATGTATTACAAATTGTAATGCAAACTTGCAGAACAATTAAGACATAATTATTGAGAAGTGAAAGTCTGGCAATAAAACTTCTTTGAATTTTGCATTTTAAATACACAGAGTTGAATCTCGGAAATCTTTCTTTGGTAGAAATACTTGTGTGATAAAAGACAGTTCAATAAATGTCCCTTCATCCAAATGCATTTCCCAGATGATAGGGAAGATAAAATGATCAAGCCAGCCCAGAAGTGTTTTATTTGCAAGAATAAAGTGACTATTGGATGAGGTTTGCAGAGCTGTGCTGAGACTGCAGTCAGAGCTGACTGGGGCAGATGGAACCTGGGGCCAAAGCACACAGAGCTCCTCTGGGTTCAGGTGGGAGTGGAAAATGTTCCTTTTGGTTGTGTTCCTGGAGGCACATCACTGTAGGGTTTGTTCTCCTATTTCTTCTCAGGGCCCTGTGCAGATCACAGACAGAATGAAGGAGCGAGGCCCTCCTGAGCCTTCACCTCCCGTTTTGCCCAGCTGGATCAGCAGGATCACAGTGGAAGCTCTTCACGACTCCTGAAGCAGAGCTTGCCTGCAGTAGACAACAGCCATGGTGCACTCTGGGGTTTTTCTGGCATGAAGCAATTAATTCCTGATAAAGAACCTCAAGGACTCTCTTAAATCAAGGCACAGTAACACATACAAAGCCTTTTACCCATCAAAAAGTACTTACAAGACTGAAACTTGGGGACCATGCCCTTCCCTCCAAACCACAAACATCTTTGTGGCCAAAGATGCCGCAGTGTGTTTCAGCCCTGCTTCCTTACATTGCCCAGAAAATCTCACTCGGCCTCTCAGGAGACGATCTGGGCATTATTGCTCAATAGCACAACTGAAAACACTGGCCCCAGGCACCGAGGTGAAGCAACTGGATGTTGTTTTGCACAACCTCAGTCTGTGCTTGCAGACGGCTTTGTGCAACAGTAGCTGTCCCAGGACGATGGGCATGATTTGTGTCTTATATGCCTATAAACCCATCAGCAGAAGGAGTTGTTAATGATCACAGCCCATCGTTATCAGCAATCTGCTGGATGCTCAGTCCACTGATTGCATTCAAGGACCTCTTGGAAAGGTGTAAAGCAGGAGCAGAGTCACCGTTGCATAATGAAACGATTACGTAATGAGCGTGTAATTATGTAATGCATAAAAAACGTTAAATGTTGCCAAATGTTAACTGGATGAATCACTAGAGGGCAGATTATAATCCCTGCTGGGTCCTTCCCTGCTCGCTGCCTGTGGCACGGGGAGGCAACATCTCCCAGCAGCAGGTGGAGAACAGAGGGACAAACGCTCAGTCCTTCCCAACACAGCCAGCAGGGACAGGGACAGGGACACACGGCCCAAGGTCAGCAAGTCAGGTGTAGCTGCATCCTTCTCTTGAAACAAAGGGGACCACTCTGGCTTTTAGCACAAATCTTGTTTATTGCTGTTTCTGGAAGTATAAGAATGTGGCTTTTTATCTGGTTTCCAATTTATGGCAGAATCAAAGCTCCAATTTATTAATAGGGGCATTTGTGATGCTATTGCTCATTGTATGCCAAAATATTTACAGGATCAAGGCATTTATGATTATTTTACAAGCTCACTGACATTTAAATATGTACCATATCTCCTCCTTTTCGGTTTGATTTTTTCTTTGTCCCTTCAGAGTTTATGCAAATATATATATATTAGTGTAAATTTTCCCCAGAAGCAATTTAAAACAATTTATATTTGAAGCTCACTTGAAGCCCATACCCCACTTTAAGACTTGGTTTTGGTGTTGTCATAAAGCCATCCTACCTATCCACAGCCAGAACAACCATGGGGGACCCGATGTGTGCTATTTAACTGAAACAAGCCAAAAAAGAACTGAATGAAGTTTGAGATCAAGACAGTTCTCGTCTTTTCCTCCAAACTGTGGCATAATGATAAAATCAGCAACGTTTCAATTCTTTGGATTTTTAAAGTAGAGGGAGACTAAATATAGACATGGAGGCCTCTCCCTCAACCTGCTGACCCTGAACCAAGTGACTGCAGGTTACACTGACAAGAGCCCCATTGTCCTTTTCATTAATCAAACCCACTGAGCCAGGTAAATCTTTAAACAAGATGAATGGGCAGCATTTTTAAAAAGTAAAATAATTCACTGGGCCTTGGATGTGTTTCTCTTTAATTAGTTTGATGAGCACAAAGTCTGAAGCCTTGTCAAACACCCAGTATTAACTTCTGGTGCTGACCTAGAAAAGGAGCGTTGCAGAGGTAAGAAAATGTGCAGGTGAAACTAAGTGAATAAGAGATCTTTTTTTCTGAAGTCCTTTTGCCAGATGAAAAGAATCATTACCACAATGATACTTCTAATTATACTGTCATTAGGGTACTAGTGCAGGTTCCTATGGTGCATGAAGCTTTCCCTCTTTCAACAACTTGATCCAAAAAGGGTAAAATACAGGTATTAACCCTTTCACTGGGAATATCCACAGCTGGATATTTAGGCAAGCGCAAAGAACATATTTTATTTCATACTCAAGTCATAATATTGTTGATGTTTCTGGAAAATTCACAAGGGGTTTTGTTTTTGTTTTGTTTTGTTTTTTTAAATCCAAGTAGTAAACAATACTGAAGTGTAAATTACCTGGCCACTGTGCATTCTTGCCAGAGGCCAAAGATGAAGAAATGATGACGCGTGTTTCTCAAAGCAGCCAAAAGGGAATTAAAATGTGCTTTATGGTTGATCTAATTGTTGCCTGACTGGAAAATGTGAGGTGAAGTTTCTGGCGCTGAGTTGTCCAAATGATTGAAAGGAGCCAAGAGCAGATAACACACAGGGCTGCAGACAACAGAGCTGTTCAAGGTCACTTTCAACTCATGAAGCAGCTGTTTAATCGATGAGGTGAAAAATACTTGCATTTGTTTAATAACTTGCAGTCTGCAGGTGATGCTATAACATAACCTCAAGGCTTTTTTACTTTGGAGGACTGGATGTTCAACCCCTGTATCCAAAATGGATACAAAATCACAGGCAGCTACAGCTCAAGGTGTTAAAAATTAGATTCTCTTACATGTTTTCACCTCGTGCTTAAATGGTCCTAGACTTTGGATCCCAGGTCCAACTTGACTCAGCATCCTTGTCTAAAACTTGCTCTTCCTGGGCCAAACAGTTCTGCCTCACTGTTCTGGGTGGATTTTAGCTCATGTTTGGTTCTTCAGGAGCAGATGGCAGGACCATAGCCTGTTCTGGCAGTCTGGAACAAAATCATGTCATCTTCAAGGTAACCAGAGCAGGGACTTGGGCCTTTTGGGTCACACATGTACAGAGTTACTCAGAGGGTAAGGTAGGTTGGAGCTCTGCCATCAGATGTCCCCAGTCAGGGGCTGCTCCAGGACATCCAAAATCAGAAGGCTTTCACCAAAACAAAGGGAGAGATGCCTAGAGGAAGGAATCTTGGAGCTCTGAATTGTCCTTGAGGCAGATGTCCTGAATGTTGGGAGAGAGTTTTCAGTAGAAGGAATTGAGCAAGGCCAACAGATCAGAAACCCCAACAGCAAAACACATAAAGGCAAAAGGAGAATGGGCAGCCAGGAAGGGAGATGAATTTCCACAAAATGGGGGGAAAATAACACTATTCATGTGTCCCTGGCTTTTTGTGATGCTCAGCCAGCGACGCTGCAGTTCCATGATACAGCTCATGGCAGTTTAGAGTGAGGATGTGGCCATGGAGGTTTTGTGAATCCCAGAAGCTTCTCTTTGATGAGTAAGTGGTTATTAGCTCTTTTGAGGCTGGGTACCATTTGGATAATTGGTGAGTGGACTGTGACCTAGAGTACTGATAAACTGGAGGGAAATAATTCAGAATTCTTTTCCATTTTACTCCATACTGCTTTTGTTTCATGTTCACACAACTCAATCTAAAACATCAATCATTATTTTCATAAGAGAAATCATAATAGGCATAATTTGGAAGAAAAAAAGTAGCGATACTTGTTAATATTGGCAGAATTCAATTAATAAAACACTAAACCACATAATGTGGCTGATTTGTTTCTAAAATATCCTCTTTTCTATTTTGACAGGCAAATATGTTTTCTGTTGTGGTCAGTCTTTAAAGACAGCAGGGTTTATCCCTTCTGCCCCATTTTTTAAATCTTTGCTGTTATCCACAACTTGAAGACAAAGAGGCTGGTCCTTTATGCCTAAAACTGGTGGGATTTCTGTTTAAAATCACGTGTGACTTCATTTGTGAGTGTAAAGCACCACTGGTTCATGTGAAGTTGCAACATAGATGGGCATGGACAGAAAAAAGACCTTTTCAAGAAACATTAAAAGAATAAAAAATCTGGGAAACTAACTCCAGTTCTAGCCTTTAGTAAATAGATTTCCAAGTGGATGAATTGCAATACTGCATTCAGCATGAACTGCAAAATTACTTCAGTCATCTCCTGTCCAGTCATTTGTTCCTGTTTAGTTAATAAGTACAAAATGTTTTCAAATTTCTTAGGCAGCATTTGTCTTTGTCAACATTTATGGGGCTTCTGCTGTATATAACCTCTCCACAAAAGTAGAGTTTAATAAAGAACACTCAGATTTTTAAAACTTTTGTATAGCACCTGTTTTGCTGATGCTCATAGATTTTTAGGTGATTTTACTCTAACTTTTTAGGTGAAAGGAGATATGAAACTTATTTTTGACATAATTAGAAACCTAAAATGGAAGTTTGCTCACTGAAAACTATATCTTGGATTTCTTTTGCAATACAAGTTAATTAACTGGATTTAGATATTTGCAAGATGATATATTTAATGGGATTACTGCTCATATAATGTTCTCAGTGACTGACCTGGAATCCAAGCCCGGGGAGCAGAATACCGAATTTCCAGCTCTTTGAGAGTTAATGTTGTGTTAAGAGAAAGTACAATTTGAACCTCATTGTTGATGAATGGCGGGGTTATTCTGGTGAAATGGAGCCGGTGCCTACAAGGGCTGCACGAGGCAGATGCGGGAGCGACATTCCTGCCGGGGCTGGGGCCACGGGGACACCCACACCTGAACTCCTGGCAAGTTCAAGGCAATTGCGGATCTCATCCCAGCATAATGGCCCTTTATTCAGCCCCTGTCTCCCAGGTAGGATCAATTAGATGCTCTGGTCCTGCGGGCTCAAAAATAAACACTCCTGTTTTCGTTTGTGTTGGGGATGAAAGTGAAGATGCGTTTTTTGCTGCCTGCTCTTGCCGTGGTTTGAAACTGCTGTTATTTCATTCTTTCAAAATATTGTCTTTTCAATTAAAAAAAAAAAAAAGGGGAAAAGTTAAATGATAACTTGCTTTGGGAAAAAAAAATACAGTAGACCTGACAAAGAATATTTCCATGTGCCAATATATCCCACATTAGTGTCTATCTCCTTTTTAAGGCAAATATATTTCTGTGTGTCAATTTGGTTCACTACAGTGTTAGAGTTTTGCTCACAGCACAGGATTTCTCTAATGAATATGATAATTTAAATCTCATGATCAGAGTACTACTTTTTAAAGAAATTTGAACATTTTTTGTTTAAGTGCTATTAAGTGTTTCAATATTAGCTCAGTCAAATAACTATTAGATTGGAGAATCTCATTTTAGTGGATGGCTGTGTAGCTCTCCAGTTCTTCTATATTGTAATACTTTAAAAAAGTATTTCATAAGTAAAATGATAATTCATGTTTAACCAGCATCGATTTTAAAATTTAACCAGTGTTCAAAAGCTCCAGAGAATTCAAATACCCCAACATTTTTATTTGTGAGACTACTTTTAATTTTAAATTTTGCTCAAATGAAGTCTAAAAGAATTAACTGGATAAGATCATTCAGTTCACAGTGGCTCACCAGTGCCCGTGCTGGAATGCAGACAAAAATCCCACAAAGAGAGGGAGATACAGACCCGCATTTTCCCCAAGTCAGAGGTAAAATACCATTGGAAACGATGTGGTTTTGGTTTGTTTGTGGGGGTTTTTTCACCAGTTTTAGCTAATTTTGTATTACATATTTTGCCTTTAATATGAAAGCCTTGGTTTAGATGTGGTTATGTGCTCTGGTCAGAGGGTTTCAGTGACACAGATGAGAAACAGAGTGAGTTTACCTCACTTTGCAAAGTCAAAAGTGAGCTGTCAACCAGAGTCGTGCCAGGGCAACCTTGAAGTCCACATTTTTACATGATTATTAGGCTATAATTGTTCCATCCTAAGCATTTTAGTACTTGAATAAACAGCCCTTATTAAGCTAAATTTAGGCCTGTTCTATTTATGAATGCATGAAAATAAGCCTGTTTATTTTTCCTGATTTGTCTGTAGTCAAGACAACTGTGAAATGTGCCCTGTAATACAGGGCAATCACTAAATAGACCACAATAAATTAATAGCTTACAGAAACCTCTTAAATATTCTAAGCTCATGTATTTGTGGAGAGTTACAGGGATCTTAAAATGTGATAGTCTGTGATTTACCAGCAAAGGAATTTGAATTGTGCCATTATATTCCTGTCCTGCAGCATGATGTTTTTACTGCCAGCGAGGGCTTTCACTGATGCAAGCCCAGATACTGCATTTCCTTGACTGAACACTAATGCCACTGTATGAGGGAGAATTCATGAGCTGAAAAGGAGTTTTTTCTCAGTTCTTAAAACGACCTTCAATTTATCCCGTGCATATCATCGCTGGAGGCATGACAGGGGGAAAATAAAGATCACTCAACAGCATTTTTCCATGTGACAAAGTGACTTTGTGTGTTTAAAAAGCAGGGATTGCCAAAAGCCATCTGGTTGTGGAAACAGCACAGCAATCTTGCACATCCAGGAGTGGAATTTGCAGGGAAAATACGGAGCATGAAGAACATTTTGGGTGGGCAGGGATCAGTGAGTGGATCTGCTGCCATTTGTCGAGGGCTCTGAAAAAGCACTTGTGGGGCTTTACTTTGGCTCTCAGTGTGTGGAATTAGTGTTCTCCAGGATGGTGTGACAGCCACAGGCACAGATAGCAGGGAGATAATGAACTAATGCTCAGGGAAAGAAGGTGGCTTGAGCAAGGAATGTGAATGAACAGGGCCAGGGACAGCAGGTCTGGTTTGACAGTGCTGATACTGGATGTGCTGGGGTAATTTCTATCAGCTAAAACTAATACTGTTACTTGTGCAGGGTTATAATAGCAAGGTAAAACATATTGCAATTAAGTCTCATTAATTGGAATAATCCATTGTTAAGGAGAAAGGTAAAATAACATCAGACTGGAGGAGCTTTTAAGAGACCATGTACAAGATATGCTCTCTCAGAACATACCATTTATCAGAACTGAAATGCTTTGCAAACTCAGGTGTTGCCAGAATATCTGAAAATGTTGTGACAGTAAGAAAATATATCTTTTGGAATGAACAGATGATGCTGCTTTGTCTTTTCAATTCCATTTTGAATTTATTTTTTTTCAGTATCTCATTCCATCTCAAGATGAACTGAAGCTAAATCTAGCAAAGCATCTGTGTCTGAATTAGTGTAATAATCTTCCATTTACAGAAAGAACAGTAATTTTGAGCACATCTTGACAGACGTATTTTACAACTTTCTTTTATCTTACATCTTCTATCCACCGATAAGAGAGAAAAATACAGAGGTGTACTATTGTAACAGCAATATCTGAGAGCACACACAAAATAGTGCTGCTTTATTAATCAAAGAACAATGTAATTCTGTACTAATAGCAGCTTGGAAAACACAAGATGAAGCTGCAGCGTTTGTGAAATTATCATCCATTACACATATTAATTGACAGTGCACTCCGGGAATTAATTGATCCGAGCGTGGGATCTGGCAGCCATGGCAGAGAGGAATGCTCTTCTCTGAGAAGAGGGAACATGCAGTGCCAGTGGAAGCATTCTCAGGCTCCTCAGCAGTAAGAATTGTTTTTCAGGCCCATCATTTATCCTCACAAGGAGCCACTGGCGATCCTTGGGTCAGGCCTGGCAGCAGTTTGGTATTTGCTGTCTCAATTTCAGCCCAAACAGAACATGCACAGGGAGGAGCTCATTGGGAATGCATTTGGCAGCCCAGGGCAACCAGCTTTCCCCAAAATGAGAGCCTGTAGAAAGCAGTTTTCATCTTCCAAAGCCACTGGCCTTATGGACCTCAGCACAAATAAGTTTCCAAATAATGAACCTGCAGTTCAGTTTCTGGCCAAGGCGAACGAGCACACGTTAAGTCATTCAGAAAGGAGATGAAAAGCTCACATTCAGGATGCATTAATCTGAAAACAAGTGTACTTTTGTGTCTGGGGAGTATTATTTTCATTGCCATCAATTTAGAACATAGATAGACTGTGATTCTAGCTTCACTATCAGGTTGCCCCGCAGGCTGAGACCCCTCCCCAGGCCACTCTATTTAATTTAGACTAATCTAAAGCTAAGTGAAACTTTGTACCCTCTCTGATTTCTTCTTATGATGGGGAACACTCTGATTTCCCCTTCCCCAGTGATCTGCTCCGAGTGGCTGGAGGAACAGGGGAAGGAGAGGTACACAGGAAAACGCCCCCAGGTAAGGGGAATTATTTGTGCCAGCTGACAGCCTGTGAACAGATGGATGGCAAAAGTGTTCAGCCACCTCTTCCATAGCAGTTTTTGTTAGTTTGGCTTTTACTTCACTTTTACCCTTCTCTTTTGAAGGCAGCCTTTGGTACAGGAATTTTTCAATGCACTGCATGTACCAACAGATGAATCTCCCCGGGAGCAGAAAGAAATCCAGCACTTCTACTGCTCTCACACATTTCTTGTGCCCCTACATTTGAAGTGAAATTTGATGTGGCAGGAATCGGGCCCTGTATTTTTCATGTTGGTTTCTTCATGGGTCTCTTTTTTATTTTCTTCCCCCCTGAAATTAAATTTTCAGCAAACGGAAGCAAGGAGTTGGTAAAACAGGTGCCCTGAGGCAGATGCAGTGAGGACAGCGTGCATCCCTCATTCCCAGCCTCCCTTTAGAAGGTTTTAACGCTGGAAAGGGAGGAGGGTTTGATGTGCAAGTGTGGGACTCAGCATGGACAGGCAAAAGCTCAGAGGTGACCCTACGTTCACTGAAACACGCAGTGAGCAGGATAGGGGGAGGTATCACAGCTGTTGTGATACTCTGATATAATTAATTTCATACCATTTGCAACTTTTTTCTAGAAAAATTTCCTTTACTACAGCTGTACAACTCCTTGTGAGATTTAGTGTCTGTGTGAGAACCTGTTTTGGGCAGCATCTGAAAGCTGGACAACTTTGGTGACTTTGCTGCATCTTTTCTTCTTGCCCTTTGAATTTTACAGACTCATCTAGAGACTCTTGCTATAATTTATGTTATTCCTCATAATTAGATTGGTTTGGTTGTTCATTATTGTTATTATTATTATTTTGGGTTTCCTTTTCCTTTTTTCTTTTGTTTTGTAACCCACCAAAATTACTTTCTATGGATAGGCCAAGTGAAGAAAACAAATTCTGCCCAGTAACAATCCTCAAATGAGGATCACTTAGCAAGAAATACATAAAGAATCAGATTGTCATTCAGTTTGGGTTCTCAGCTTATTAAAATAATTAAGGAGAGGCAACTGCTTGTGACTCTTAATGTTTTACAAAGCAAAATTTTGGGAATCTGTTCACAGGCCTGAAAAAATTTTCTGCAGCAGTTCTTATTTTAAATGTGTCATTTAGGAAATTTGGATTACTCTGTCAGTAACCAATAAATAAAATATAATGAACAAGAAATTTGGGTTAATCTGAGTAACACTTGTAAACTGAAATATTTAATTCTTAAGATGGAAGAGAGTAGAAATATTTATCAGGTCTAAAAAGATACTGCTATTGTAAATAACCCTGAATTCTTTGGCTTCAGTGTTTCCATAAAAAAAACCCTGTTAGATGTGATGAAATTATTAAACTGATTAGTTCTAATTGACCTTAGATCTTAGAGGGGAAGATATTTTAGGGAAAGAGAGGTCCTAAATTTACCTCCTGGGTGCTGCTGGGCCTGATTATGTTTCACATACACAATTGTGGTTTTCTCATTTAGGCTTGCAGTGCAAAAAAAAAATCAGCAAGTAAAAAAAAATCTTATTTTTGTCTGGTGGCTCACAAAACTTGCACGAACAAGACTTTTATGTGTGTGAAACTGCCAAGCTGGAGCCAGGGTCGGAACTCTCAAGGGGCTGAATATTGAGCAAAAGAGAGAAATGAAACAGCTGAGTTACTAACTGAGAGACATATGTGGTACATTTACACATTTACCAACATTCAGAAGATTTTCTGATATGTAGCTGCTCTCTTGAAAATTATGTATGTGGTTGTCTGGAGTTGCACCAGAGCTGCAGGACCTATTTTGGCTTCTCAGGAAAATTATACAGAGTTGCAATGAAGTTTATAAATGAGTATTTATCCCTTAGAGAGAAACGTTTTTGGAGGAGCTCTGACAGCCTAGTGGGGGAATAACAAGTCCTCTGAAAACTGTTTGCATGTATTTGCCCGGGACTGCAAAGCAGTCTGTCTGAAGCAGAGTATTTTTATTATGCTTCATGTTAAAAAACCCCAGGAAATTATTGTGAAGCAACAATAATGTTGTTGCACCTGGTAATGCCAAGAAATTCAAGGTTATGGCTGACACTGATCCTAATTGATGGAGCTGACAACTCTTACTCCAATCAACCACTTCCACCTCAATTGTCTGAAATCTTTTATTTCAGTGATTAAGGTGTTAATTAAATTAAATTAAATTNCCAAGAAATTCAAGGTTATGGCTGACACTGATCCTAATTGATGGAGCTGACAACTCTTACTCCAATCAACCACTTCCACCTCAATTGTCTGAAATCTTTTATTTCAGTGATTAAGGTGTTAATTAAATTAAATTAAATTAAATTAAATTAAATTAAATTAATCAGGCATGCTACCCTCACAAATCCTCCTGCATGTCCTCTTCCCTCCTGGCGAAGTAAACAGACAGGAAACAATGCTTCCTGATGAAAGGTTGTCTTTTCCATGGCAGAAAACATAAATATTCCCTCCAAATTCAGGAGAATGAGATGAGTTTAATAGCAGTGTATTTGCAGAGATTTTGAGCCTTTATCCTGGAGAGCTCTGCATGGTGGTAGGAAGTAACTAGGCCTGCATAACTCTTCTCCCATTTCATTTTCCCAGGTGTATTTATTTGATCAGTGTTTCATATTTAAATATGCAGCATGTGTTTTATGTTGAGAGAAAACTCTGTGCTGTTAAATGATGGCAGAAGAAAACTGGAGTCAGAAACAAAGGAAGCAAATACACTTGAATTATGCTGCAGACAGCATGAAAGAAAACATCTATAAATACACACAGAAATGAGTCTGTCTAAAAAGTGCATGGGGGCTGATGAAAACACCACTGACACCAAAGGAAATTGCTCCCACTGGCTGTGGGTGAACACTGAAACACAGGTGCCACCAGCAGCAGCTCCAGTTGGTCATTTCCATCCCCATCCCTCCTGCTGTCCCTGCTGCAGCAGGACTACCCACCCTGGCTTGGAAACTCACTGAAATCTCTTTTGCAGCAGACAGGGCAGGCTCTGGAGCCCCTTCAGCAGAGTCCAGTGCTCTGACTCCTGGAAATGTCTCCCCTGGATTGCAGCAGGGGCATTTGGGCAGAACCAGGGTTCACCCTCCTGGTAAGTGCTCCCAAGTGGAGCAAACGAGGCTTCCACCTTTCTGTGCCTCCACCCTACTCCCTGTCCCCTCCTCCTGCACTGACTTTTCTCTGGGGGTCAAGATGACACAGGAACCTTCTCTAATCATGGCCCATCTCTTTCCAAGTGGACAGTTGTGTGTTTCTCTATTCTCCCTATCTGTCCTTTCTCCTTTTCTTTCAGGTTGCTCTATTTGTTGCTATCACGTGAGTTTTTTTCCCATAAATATTCTCTTTCAGCTCTTGATACCTCTTTTTGTTACCAGAGTCATACATTCTGCCCCTTCTCACAGTAATCTCATGACCTTCAGGTCATATACAGTACTAAAAGAGGTGAAGCCCTTTCTCTTTCCTCAGCCAGCACCCAGTTTCCAGCCCTGCTGATGTTGTGTGCCCAGGGCCAAGTTAAGATGAGTTCCACAGAGAAGATATTCCTTTCTCTTTGGTAATTTAAGATGGAGACTGAGCCAAGGGTGCAGTACTTCAATAATAACTCTTCATGTAACAAATCCAGTTTGACTCTGAGGGGCACAGAGTAACCTCCTAGCGTTTTGTCAGATACTCAAAAGTATCCTGAAAAGGTGGAAATTATGCTTCTATAATCAAAGTCTCAAAATACAAGCAGCTGACTTTTTTTCTTTTCTTTTTTCTCTGCTTTGTCCATGTGGTGTTCAAAAGTGCAAATAAATAAAAACCGATTTAATGACTGAGTGTGACTCTGCTTCATGCTTTTTATACAATTGGAATTAAACCCCAGAAACAAGTTAAAAGAGAAAGGTCTGAGGCTCCTCATCTCATGGCTACAAACATCAAAGCTCCCCTGAGGATGGAATTTTCACCACATGAGAAATCTTGGAATTTCAAAATTCAAACATGTCATTGAAACACTAGTCCTGTCACTGCTACCTTCCACCCAGGTGTGTGGTCATACCTGTTTTTGGCCAAACTTTGTGTCCAAAGTCATTTTCTTTCCAGGAAACACTTTTCCTTTATATTACAGGAGTCTCAGGTCCCCATATATTTACATCTGTTTTACCATTTCTTAATAATCCAGGAGTCTATATCCATCCAAGGGGATGGATCCATCATTTAAAAGTCTCACAATAGCTTTAAATGTTTTGGGGGTTTTTGGTTTTTTGAGGGTTGTTGTTGTTGTTGTTGTTGTTATTGTTGTTTGTTTTGGTTTGCTTTTACCTGACTAGAAATGTATGGATTTTTTAAAGTCCAAAAATATATCTTGGCATTTTAGATAAAATTCCAGCTGTTGTAATGACACAAGACAGTGAAGACTCCATTTTTTAGCTGTCTTGCCCATCAAGCAGTTACACAATGATGGGAAGTCCTATCATGACAGCTCCAGGTGGAAGATGTATCCATGTGTCACAACTGGTGATGTGTTAGTAAATACCATATTCAGGCTCTTTTCAACTTTTGAATGTCCAAAAGGAAATGATGGAAATTATGTTTAGCCCTGAACTTAGCTTCACATTGTGGAAGAACAAAAATTAAAGCCCACCTAAACATGGAGGAAATGCAGCCAATCACAGCTGAAGGATTAGTAAAAAGTGTTAAAAATATTATATGAAAGTTCTAATTACACAGAAGAACTATAAAATGCCCAGTAATTACAGTATATTGATTCCATTTTTTTTCTTGAAATGCTAAAACTATTTCAACACACACAGAATCAATAAACATAATTAAAATATGAGCTCATCAAAACAGTAATTAAATGTACTTAACAGCTTTTGTGGCTTTTCTCCTTATGGTTACTGTGGGAGTGTGAATCTGGCTTGCTAGATAAATGTAACAAAATAAAGTGAAAGCCTGGGAAAAGATTATTGTGGTATCATAAGCAAATACAATAAAGTCTAGCTGTATAATAAGTTCCAATAAATCAAAAAGTTGACAAAGGAAGCAATGTTTACAATTATTAGAGAGAAATTCTGGAGGTTTCATATTTTTATGGGATTAACACTATCATGGACTTAATACAGAATCCAAATCAAATCTTTTTTTCCATCATTAAAGCCATCCCACCAGAAGCCTTTCTGCTCAATGAGAGGTGTTTGGAAGCTCTTTGGGCTCGCTGGTGTTGGTGACAAATCTCTTGACAGCTGTCACTCAAGGGGCAATTCATCTGCAGGACCCAATACAGCTGCTTGGAGCTGCCCTTGGGAGCAGCAAATCTCTCCCCAGGGATTAGAGAGAGCAGCACCACGGCCAAGCAGAAAGGAAATTAGGAGCTGAAAGCAGAGTGTGTGGATGCTTCTCCACCCTTCTCCCTTCCTCCTCCCATTGATGTGCAGGAAAATCCATGGGCAGTGTCTGGGAAGGAAAGTGTTGCCCAGCTCTAGGATGGATTCCTTCAGGAAACACCACGGGCACCTGTGGGCTGTGCAGCTCCTCCTCCTGCCTCTCCTGGAGCCCTGACACCTCTCCTGCCATGTCCTTGGAGGTTCTTGGGCAGTTTGGCATTCCAATGCCACTTTTGCATCACAGCCGTGGCAGTCATGTGGAGATCATGTGCAGGGTGTGTATCTTCTGTGCTGTGTGCCTTACTATAACATTTGCAGAGATATTGAGGGCAGCCTTACCCCAAGGGTAGACACTGTGTAGCCAAAAAACACATAAAAATTTTACAGGTTTTACAAAGTGATGTGGTGACACACCATCACTGCAAATTAGAAAAAGTGGCACAGATGTATGTTCCTAGAGCCCAATGCACAGGCAGTATTGATGACATTGGCTGTATAAATAAACTTATTGCTGCCTCCTGTTTTCCTCAACCACCTCTTGACCTGACAAAACAAGTACATTTCACGCTGTGATGCATTGCAGAGACAGTCACAATTTCCTCAGCAGCTTGTGGCCACCAGCAGACCTCACAGCTTAGTGTTTTAAAAACAGGAACATTCATTTTAAAAGCTTTGTTTAAATCCACTCCCAAATCCCTAAAGCCAAATAAACTCGGAGAAAGGAGTAAGACATGCATTACAATTCCTTAGACACTTTTCCAGAAGCAACCACCAGTGCTTTTCCTCAGGCCTCACCATACAAAGTGTGTCCTTCTGTGCCACTCCATAGGCTGAGGAAAAAAATGCTTTATGTTGGTGAAGCAGAGCAAAAAGGTTAATAACTCCTTCAAGTCAGGAGCTCCTGTAAGAAACAGGAAGATTTGGTAGCTAAATGGGTGTTGTTAAAGGGAGGAATCCTGTTACAGTTGTGCATTCCCTGGCTGTACCTTCCTCCCAGAGCAAGGCACAGGGAACAGGGACAGGTGGCACAGCAGATCTCAGTCCCCACCCCATCATTAAGTGTCAGCACACTTCAGGAAGGCAGAAGAGATGATTCCTTGGATATTTGCTGCCAGCAGTCCCCTCTCACTGACAAGATTTCTTTCTACCTTTGTCGTTCTTTACAGATGCTAAAAAAAAAATCTTTTTCTTGAAATGATTCACTTTTTCTTTCCTTTGCTCTTGAGAGCAACTAATCTGTCTATAAAAAAGACATGGGCCTTAACTCCTGAAATTCCAGTGTGACTTTTCAAAGCTTTGCATAGGACTCAAATTGTGAGAATGGAATTAGTGGTGTTCTCTAATGAGAGAATGACATTGTATTTAATTCTGTTTTTCCATCACATAAGCCAATGAAAAGGTCACCTTTTTTTTTTCCCAACTAAAGCTCGTTGCTCCAAAGATGAAGACAGAAATGTAGAGTTCTCACAACACAAACATTTACAGAAAATCTAAATCCTTCAAAATCCTATTTTCAAAATAAAGCACTAAGTTCCTTGACTACTGTTTTAAGATTAGTCAACACACATCTGCCTTTAGCCAGCTTCAAAAAATTTGAGTTTCTGCTTTTACACTTGAAAAATGAGGTACAATAATGTGTTACTGGGCCTTCACATACATTGTTTCCTGATTTTAAATGGATGTAGCATCCTATTGCCTCTTCAGGATGGTGCTACGAATTTATTAGACTCTGCATCCAGTTTCCACATCTTGTATTATGTTGCCAAGTAGGAGACAAAATGTCTAGTAATTAAGGCTGCTTTTAAAGTTTAAGATGGCCTTTTAGAGGGCCAAGATTGAAATGGAAGATTGAAGACAAAAATATCTTTTAAGAAAATGATGAAGAGAAAAAGAAAATAAAAGGTTTATTTTAGACTTGGCCTGAATATTGAATTACAATGGATTTAAAATATTCAGCAGGCAATAATAGCTAGGAAACAAATATCTGGCAAATTAGGCACTGCAATCCCTAGCAGGGAGCCTCATCACCCTTAGAGATAAGTTTTGCAGGCACATTGATTTTATTTTGGTCACGACTCAGCCAGCTGGATGTAAGACCACTTCACTTCAGAAATACATATTGTGTAGGAAAATCTGTTTAGTGGCCTTGGCTGAGTGTCTATGAATGAGCAGTGAGTTTCAACACAGGAACTAAAAAGTTAATTGAAAAGAAAAAACACAAAAAACTGCCCCATGAGAGGCCCACAGGAAGATGTGGTCAATCTGCTGCCTTTAGCCATTCATAATTGTTTAATTTTGCACAGCCCAGGATGAGCTGGGCTGTGGATGGTGCTTTACTTGCAGAAGGTGCAGATGTTGTGCCTACAGTGTGTTAGGCTGAATTAGGCCAGGTTCTAGAAATGTTAATTTAGGTGTCTCATGATGCCATTTTCCTTTGCAAGGCAATTTCTCTGGTATGGCTGCACCTCTTATGTTACTGTGTGGTTTTATCCCTCCTGCATCCTCTTGGCAGCTGAGAATGACACATAAGGGGCTGCCAAACCCCTGCTTTTATAAAGGGTGGAGGCACATCTCTTATCAGTAATTTTTAGCAAGAAACTGAAGTCAAATATTTAGATTCTGTAATACTGCAATGATTTGTTTGGTTACAATTGCTAAAATTAACTTTTTGATGCTCCTTAATTAGGATGTTATACACCTTTTCATTCAATGATTTAAAAAATATGAGTTGCTACTAATTATTTGAAAAAAGATAAAGGTCAGTTTTGGTGTCTTCCACATAAGACAATAGGACCTGACTTGTGTCTGTCTTTCAGTGGTACTGGTGACCAGCATAAATCTTGAAGCAAAACATTTAAATATAGATTCATCTTGTGCTCAGCTTTTACTGAAGATGCAAGTGATGGAGAACAGCAACTAACACAGGGACAGGAAAGATGGAGAGGTTAAAAAAATCCTGTGCCTTTTTCTGGAGGTGAATGAAACTTTTTGCTGCACACTACTGGCTTTTTATTTTCTGACAGTCTGAAGAGAACCTGTTTAGGCATTGCCAAGCACAATGCCTTATAGTAAAATATGTATTCTGTGTTTTTTGAAACAATGAATTGTTTTGTTTTCTCAGAAAGGCTGAAACCAGACTCTTCTTCTTTCTGGTAAAAAGCCCCCTTATTTTAGAGAGGGGAAATAGCAACATGGCAGCAGACCTCTAACATTTGCAAAAAGTATAGTGAACCTATGTATAACATTAATGTCTTATGAACCTGAGCACGTGGGTAGCTCTAAACAGACCCAAGTTTTGAACCTGAACTCTTGCAGCAGAACCTGCTCTCCCCAAATTCTGCACAAACATGTGCTCCTCCATGCATGGCTGGTCCCATTGGCGTCAAAGACACTACTCATGGGAGTAAAGTTACTCATGCATTTAAGTGCTCGCTGGATTCCAGCCAAAATCTTAATCTTTTCCATTTAATACCCTTTTCCTAAACTGATAACAGTCTTCAAGTTTTCAGTATCATGTGCAGCAGTTTAAATAATGTAGAACTGAAGGGAAAAAAGCGAAATAACAGCATTGTAACTTAAGGAGTATCATGAGATAAACAGCATAACACAGGCACAGTTTTAATAGGAGTGAGCAGTTATCTCCAAGGCAGCCGTGTGTCCCTGGTCTGGAGGCAATTCCTGTCTCTCAAGGTCTGAAAAAGGCAGGCTGGGAGGAGGGGCAGCTTTGAAAAGGCAGGTACAAAATGTCAGAGCAAAACAGAGTGTAAAAGAGCATATTTTATCTGAATGGCAGAGCTTGAACTAAACTTGTACTGCTCTTGAAGCTCAGTACAACAGGCAAAAAATTTTCACAGAAAGTGTACAGAACTTTGGCAACAAAACCATAGATTTGGTTTTACTGCTGGGGATTTTTCAAATTGTTTTGGTTTTCCATCACTGTGGGGGGTTTCCAACCTATTCCAATTCTTGCACTATTATCTTATGATCTTACCTTTCTTTTTATTGTACCTGAGCTCTGAATGACCCTGTCAACCTCCGTTAGAGGCATTTCATTCTTTCTCCCATTAAGTCCTAAAAACAATATTACTTGTGCAAGAGGATATTCCAGTTTCTTTAAGGTGTTTGGTTGGGTATCAGTATTTAGGTAAACGCTGCTCACATGCATGTAAGAGTAGACAAAGAGTAGAGTAGTATTTGTATTTCTTTTGTCTTGACTTCATGAGAAAAGATGTGGAAGAGCTGCCCTCTGTGGAATGGGCCAGATTTGGCTGGGAGTTGAAAAACTTCCCTGGCCTTAAAGATTGGAGTGTTTTTAATCTCATCCTGCAGCTTCCAAGGGTCTTTGAATCACACAAAGCTTCTTCTACCTCCATCCCTACAGACAAAGACCTCGAATTTTGCTAGATATTTTTCCTTGAGGGGACCCTGGAGAAGGAGGGATTTGATGGGCACAGAGAAATCTATCCCCAGTAACAGTCAGAGATGGAGTTTCATAAGGACTTGTGGCTTTTTGCCCAGAAATGCTTCACTGATGTAGCCCAGACTGGGACTTTTCCCAAAGGAAAAAGAGCAGGAGCAAACACAGGGGGAGGAGACAGAGAACAGAAAAGGGAGGGGGATGCAGTCTAGTCCTCTTTGTATTTTTTCTTGAGAGTCAAATTGTTTTTCCCTGGTTTTTACTCAAGGATGGAAGGGGGATAGTAAGAAATGAGAGTAAGACCCTGGCTGAAATCATTATAATAGAAGTTTTGCAGTTTTATCATCATTAATTATCTGAATTAACAATAATGATACATCTTTGGGTGGAAAGAACTTGAGTATATGTATTGAACATGTCAGCTGTATGAAAATATTTAGGTTTATAAAGTACAAAATTGATATATCACCTTTTAAAAACATATTTGTGCTATTGTGCTGCATATTTTTCAAGTGGATTACTTTTGTGTAGTCACATCCTAAAATATAATTTTTAAGAATATGTGTCTGAGGAGCTTCTCTCTGAACAAATCTGAAACCACTGAAGTCTGAGGATAGGTAATGCAAGCACCTTTATGAGGAAACATATGGTTAAAAGAGACCACGCAGATGAGAATTTTCTTCATCATGGTGAAAAAAATGGGTGAAAATCCCAGCAAAATGGGTGTGGTGAAAATAATCCCTGGGGGTAAATTCTGCCATGTAAATGTGCCATGTTACTGCACAAGCCAAAGTGAATTTTAGTTAACAATATCTCTGCTAGATTTGGTAAGGGAAATCTCCCTGTGTAAGGGAGAAGAGTGCTGAGATCCCATGATATCCCAAAGGTGTTAGAAAAGGGGAACAAATGGTATAAATACAGGAAATCAACACCAGAAATAAGATACTGACCTAATCAGTGAAATGAGCATCAAAATCAGTCTTTATGCTAAAGCTTTAAGAGTCTGGCATATCAAGCAGAGCATGAATATCTTCAGGAATATGCCAGGAGCTAATTGATTTAAGAAATTTGGCTGTATATAGAGGCCATTACTCATAGATATCACGTTTTTCTGCCACACAAATTATCTTCAGTGCTCATGGTGTCTCCTCGAGGAAAAGTTTATTTTCATTGTCTTTTCTTTCCCCCTGACCTCAAAGGACTAATTAACCAAGTATTAGCATGTTTCTAAAATATGACTGAATTCATCTTCTTAAGAAAGTGTACTGAAGAATGTAGCCTATTATTAGAAATGACAGGATGTATACAGGCCATATGTTTTCAAAGGGTTTTCTGTCAGTGTTAATCAAAATGTTGGAGAACTTATGAACACACTGAGCAGCACGTCAGCCACATGGACAATATCTCCCCTTTAATAATGAGAATTTGAATTAATAATAAACACTGGAGAATAACCTAAAATGAGACAGAAACAATAATATCAAGACCAGTGAAGGTGTAATGTGGCATCAGCCTGAAGACTCCTGGGTATTTTTTCAAAATTCTGTTGTGTGTTAAATCTTGGTCATGGAACTACATCCATTAATTTTTCTTAGTTTAGCTTGGGAAGGTAACTCCAAAGATGCAATTTGTTTTTACTGGGGCTTGTAGGGGACAGACTTTGGCTTTTGGAGCATGCTGTGACATGCATCAGCATCACTTGCTTGTCTGACTGTAGCTGGAGATTCCTTACTGCAGACTATTTGTTACTGAAAAGGCACCAGAACATTTGTTTGGTGACAAACACGAGCACAAATCCTTTCATGGGCTGTACAAACAGCTGCAGGGGGAAAAAGAATAGAGTCTAAGTTTGCTAACCTTGGAAAATGGGTTGATATATTATTTTGAATAAACTTCCAAGGGTTCAACTTGAAAAATTACCTGCTTTTAAACATGATGAACTCCCTGAACTAAATGTTGAGAAATCTGTTTGAGAGAAAATAAATGTTTCAAGTGCCATTATCTGCTTCTACATCACTGAGAGGAGTATGTGAGAGAGAGATGAATCTATCAAAAATGAAAAAGGTATATAGTTATTAGGTAAACTAAGGAAGTCTCACTTTGCAGTTACCTGTGAGGCCACAATCACACACATCACAACTGACTTCGAAAATCAAGACTTTTTGGCTGAAGGCAGATCTGCAGCCAGAGCTGAGTCAGGACCAGGACAGGGCTCCATTCCCTGCTCTGGTTATTGGGAATTCTCCCTCCACTCTCTGGGAATTGTACCTGCTCCTTGGCATGACTCAGAGCTGCTGGGAGCCGCTGAACACCAATGCAACAAACACAGGAATTCACCACTTCACCAGGAGACAGCAGGAGGGTCTGAGCCCGTCACCCCACTGCCTCCAGACCCCCAGCCTTGGCCCCCAGCCCTCAGTCTGCTTCCAGAGGTTGCACCTCTGCTGGGGACAGGATCTCAGTCCCTCTCAACTGGTAAGGTT
Organism: Nicator chloris; assembly: GCA_013400495.1. Classification (NCBI taxonomy): domain Eukaryota; kingdom Metazoa; phylum Chordata; class Aves; order Passeriformes; family Pycnonotidae; genus Nicator; species Nicator chloris. The sequence goes on along the minus strand of WAAE01023731.1, from coordinate 56,490 downwards.
TTATTGTCACAGACAGCAGTCCTGGTTAATTTTCCCCTTAGTTAAATGCAAAGCTACATTTAGATCTTTGACTACTCGCCCTGCCACAAAAAGCCTTGAGCTGCTGATAACACAATCCAGACTCACCAGGGTGAGAACCTGAGTCCTCTAGCAGAGAGAGGGAGTGGAGGAAACGCAACTTCAAGTTTTGGAAGTTTAAATTGAGATACCCCTATTATGTAGTGATGGGTTTTATTTGTAACTGCCCAGCCACTCCACTGGTGTGAGGCCTCTCCTGCAGTGCTGTGTCCTCTCTGCAGCATCTGGAGGATGTGGATCTGTTGGAGCCAGTCCAGAGGGGATCACAGAGCTGATCAGAGGGCTGGAATACCCCTGCTATGGAGACAGGCTGAGAGAGTTGGAGTTGTGCAGCCTGGAGAAGAGAAGGCTCCAGGGAGATCCTATAGCACCTTCCAGTGCCTAAATCGGCTCCAAGAGAGGTGGAGAGGAGTTTCAGAGGAGTTTCTCCCTTTTGTCAAGGTGTGGAGGACTAGGACAAGGAGAAATGGCTTCAAACTGACAGAGGGCAGGGTTAGGTTAAGTATTAGAACAAGATTCTTTGTTCTGAGGGTGGAAAAACACTGACAGAGTTTGTCCAGACAAATTGTGGAAGTGTTCAAGGCCGGGTTTGCAAACCCTGGTCTAGGAGAAGATGTCCCTGCCCATGACAGGAGGGTTTGGACTAGATGATCTTTAAGGTCCCTTCTAACCCAAAGCATTCTGTGATTTTGTGATCTGCATCACTTTCCAGCTTAGGAGTATTTTAGTCAAACATTTCTTTCCATTTCCACTTTGAGTCCATTCCTGCTTTCCACATTCCTTTTTCTGAAGCTGGTTGAAAAGCACATTATTGCTGATAGCACCTTCTGATGGTGGATATTCCTGCACCTGCTCTTAGCTTTGTTTTTGGAGTAACCACAGAGGAGCCTGTGACAAGGAGCAGAGTTCAGCCCTTCCTTCCTCTCTGCTGTTCCATCAGCTCCTGTAATGTTGTGGCAGTATTTTGCTATTCAATAGCCTGTCACTCTCCTGCAGATCTCAGAGGAGTTTCTCCTGCACCTGGGAAGGAGTATCCTTCTGCAATTTATTGTTAGAAAGTATGTATCAGCTTTATTTTTTTCCCTGCTTCAGATGAAGTTTAAGTACCAGGACCCCTGCACATAATGTGCCACAAGCCTGTGTTTCTCTGTAAAACATCCACTGCCAACCAGCAAGGTGTGGAGGAAATGCAGCCTCTGCCTGACCTGCTGAGGACACCATGCTGCAGGGTTTAACTGCTGTAGGAACTTTGATTTTAAATTTCATTCACAGGGCAATCTCTCATCACACTCTAATCCACCACCTGCCCAGCTCCTGGGAGCCTCCTACAGCAGCACTGTTCTCGTGGCCAAAGATTTTAGCTCCCCAGGCCATTTTTGTTCCTAGCTTCTCCTTTTTTCTTGTACACTGATCTTCAACAAAACACCACAAACTGTAGCCTGTCTTTCTGAAGGAGCAGCGTTTTTCTCCTTCACGTTTCATTTTTTTCAGATGATCATATAATCATATAATTTTTAAGGTTAGAAGGGTCCCTTAAAGGGCATCTTGTCCAACCACCATAGGCAGGGAGATCTTCCACTAGACCAGGTGACTCAGAGCTCCATCCAACCTGACCTTCAACACTTCCAGGGATGGGGCATCCACCACCTCTCAAGACAAACTTTGTCAGTGTTTTAATGCCCACATTGCTTCTATGCCGAAGCTTTAATTGCCAGGCACAAAATTCAAAGCACTTTCTTACATTTTAGAGACACTTGTCTGGTTCCTTTGCTCATGCTGGGCAGCAGGCACAGTCAGCAGCACCATCTGAACACAAAACCTTCAGCTGCTCTCATCAGGCTGCATCAGTTTTGGTGGAGATTCTGCAGAGCTTGTGAATCTTCACAGATGCCTGTTCTCTGGTGAGTCCCATGGGCCCTTACATACTTGAAATACTTTACTTCTGCCACACAAACTACAAGAAAGAGTCCCAAAACTGGCATGCACGTCCAAGCAGCCTTCTGTCAAGCAGATGTTCAGCTGTAGGAGTGTTGGATGAGGCATTGTGCTGATACTGAAACTCATTCCTCTTGCCTGCAAATCACAAGAGGAGGTGTTAAAACCTAAATAAATAAATAAAATATAAGCACTGGCTGAAAGGGGGAAGGGGTGGGAGAGGGAAAGACGCTTGCTAAAACTTCCAGGCACCCTGGCAATTAGTCTCACAATGGCATAATCCTGATGAGCTTTCACATCTGCTATTACATTTGGTACATAGTGTTTGTTAGCATTTTACCCCATCTGCTTCTATACAACCTCCATCAGCTGAAGGAGGATACGGTTACCCCAGTCATTAAATGCTGATGATCTCTGTTGTTTGTGGTAGGTATCTGTTGCATTAACTGTTACTTTTCCTCCTCACACTTGGAAATGCCTCCTCCCTCACCAGCATCCAGGCATTTGCCAATAATAATAAAATGACAGCTCTTTATGAAGATGTTGACACCAGCACGACTTGCTAGTTCTGTGAAATATGTTGGTTAGTCTGAATGGAATAAACAAATTGTTTCCTGTTATGGTATTCAAATCTTTAAATGTATTAAATTTTAGGATTTACTGATCAACTACCCCCCATTGGAAGGGATATCTCTTGTTTTCAGACAAAATCTACTCTTCTTCTAAAGTGCTTTCATTTTCCTTAGAGCCATTTAGTTACAGATTTAAGTGGATAAATATATTTGACATTCTTTGCCTCTCCATTTCCCTTTTGCCAGCAATGCCAAACAGACTATGAAAAAGAGAATTAATTCATTATCCCAAGATATTCATGGCATTCTCTGAGCTTCTGATTCTTGGACTGCAGGTCATTAGCAATCATTAATTTTTAAAGCTACGGATGATGTCCCCCAAAGCAGAGACCACATGAAATAAACAGATCAATTCCTGTGGCGCTGGGATGAAGTTTGGGAAGAGGTAAGTGTACAGTAAAGCAGAATTTTGGCCGTGCAGAGGTCTTTGACACAGGGAGAGGCAGTGCTTCCCTTCAGGCAGCTGCTTTGCTGAACGGCAGAACACGGTGTGTGAGAGGCACCTCTGCTGCCCTAAGGGCAAAGTGTTCTCCTGCATCCTTCTGCTTCTGCATCCAGGTGACTGCTACCTTTTACTCAGCTTTTGCCCAGCCACATCATGGTCAGAGAGAGCCGAAATCTGCCTGCAAGGGGTCCTGCCTGAAACACTTTTTGCCGCGTTTGAGGGTAGAACGTTTTGTGGTTTTCCTTTTTCCTTCCTAAAAAATACACATACCCCTCCAGCTTTAAGAGTTAAACACGCCTGTACTGCCCCAGTAGTGACTTTCCTTTTGATGTTTCCATGGAAGGATTAGCCCATATTAATATGTAGTGCTCCTAACCTGAGGAAAGATAGGAAAGCTCAGGATTGTTTGAATGCTGACTAGGATATCTGTGTTAGCAGTCAAACCATAAGTCCTCCTAAAAGTGTGATGTTGATCGTGACCTCAGAAGAAATCAAGCCTGCTTATGGCAAATATATGGAATTGATTAAATGAATAAATAACCCTATTATTTAGTTTTGCATAAAAATATGTGGGACCCAGGTCAAAGATAATCCCTAATTTTTCTATGCATAATAGATTCCAAAGTGTAAACATTTCCAGTAGTATGAACCAGACTGGATGCTTTAAGTCAACAGTCAAAGGTGCGAGTGTAAACTCAGAAATATTGATAATGTTTGTGAATAACTTCAGACTAAATTATGCTGGAGTTCCCCAGCTGATATGAGTTCCTCTGTTGTTTTAATACTCCAGTGTCTGGTATTTGTAAGAGTTCAAAGACTGACCACAGTTTCTCTAATATTTGGCACCTCTGCTTCATTTTAGCACCTGTTTCTGTGTCAGAATAGCCTAATTTATTGAGGAACTGCAGCAAGATTTCCTTCAGCCTCTACCAAGATATTCTGTATTTTGTGAGCATGATCCTTTCTGTCCTTGATTTTCTTTAGTTTTTGGCTTTGGTGCAGAGGTTCTGGACCACAATCACTACATTCTGCAGATCTGATTTTCCTGTTCTGTACAGCTCTGTGCTGGGCAGTGTGTGCTGAGAAAGGTCCTGCTCCCAAGTGCTCACAGTGAGGGACCAAGGGGAAATAGGAGCACGGGAGGTGAAAGCATCTTCCTAAAAATAGCAGTACAAATGACTGTCCTGTCTGAAAACAAAGGCCAGGCATAGTGACATGCTGCCTGTCGTGGGTTGCACTGCATTTGCTCATTCTTTCCTCCACATGCCACAGGCTGAATTAGGAATAAACCATGAAATTTTGATTCTTATATGAAGCCACTAAGAGATCTTCAGTCAAATTCTCCACTTCTTCTATTAATTATGAACATAATAGGTGCAAGACTAGCAGAGCACCTACAAATCCCCCTGCTTGGAAGAATTTTGTTTGTCTTCCTCACCAGACCCCGCCGTGCTCTGCTGCATCTGAGACACAAACTCAGGCGTCCCATCTGCTTCCTGTTCGTGCACTGATCTCCAGCCCGACCCTCGCACTGCAGCGCTGTGTTTGATGAAGTTCAGGTTTGAATCTGAGTGAACAAAGCAGCTCTTCACAGTTGGAGCTTTAATCTGCTGCATGCACAGCAGTGGAGGGGCGTGCAGCTGGGGCTGCACGGGGAGCAGATCTGGTCCTGGTCCTGATCACAGCCTGGCAGTTCGGGGTGTGCAGAATGCAACCCGGCCTGGCTGGGAGATGGGAGACATCCAAAACCCACTGAAGCCACAGGGAGCCTTCCCATTGGCTTTGGCTGTTTTTTAGGCCAAAGTGTTTTCTCCACTTCTTCCATGACGTACGGGACTATCTCTGACCATCAAGGCAGAATACAGGAGATGACAGAGGTCAAGAGCATCCCTCACGTGCTGAAAATGGAAATAACTCCAAATAATAAACAGAAAATTATGTAAGCGATGACTGAGTGACAACTATTTTCACCCCCATTAAATTTAGATTTAGGAAATGGCAAGACATTAATGCATCCTAAACATTTGTTGTAGCAAGTGATAGAATTGGTGTTCAAGAATTTGGGTTGACTAATGCATAGGTATTATGGTTATTTAACAGTTTCTTTGAATTCAGTGTTTAAATGTGATTTCATTTTTTTTCAATCCAGCACAATTTCAGACAATTTTTTTTAAACTCTAATTTAATACCTGAAAATATAATAATTATTTTCTGTAGACATTTGGATCATTTTAATTTACACAATTCTCCAATTAACGTAGTTCTCCTGTATTTCCTGTATTTTGTAAGTACCTGTGGTTTAGGTTTTTGCACCATCTCCTAGCATATTATGGTATGGTGTTTGGTTGGAAAAATTATGTGATTGGAATTATATATTTACAGTTCCCCAAAATGTGCACTGTGGGCTTCACAAAAAAAAAAAAA
>WAAE01023731.1:0-50923 GCA_013400495.1 Nicator chloris | reverse complement strand
AAAAGAAAAGAAAAGAAAAGAAAAGAAAAGAAAAGAAAAGAAAAGAAAAGAAAAGAAAAGAAAAGAAAAGAAAAGAAAAGAAAAGAATCCAGGGTAAAGCTGAGAAACTATTTTTGTTATCACTAAAAATAAGCACTACTTTGCCATATTAACTCAGCCACTCCTCCACCAAAGATAGGACATATATTTACACGGTATCTACATAAATGCAATCTGTGTGTATGAAATACAACTCAATGCTTTTGTGAGGTGGATCAGACCCCAAACCCACTGAGGGTAGTGAGAGAATACCCTACACTGTATTTCATGCACACAGCTATGGAAATAAGGGCTGTGTAGGTGTGCAGGTGTGGAATGTATGCAGGAGCATCTGTCCTGCCTGTGCCCACACACACAGCTACACCATATTTTACATTTTTGTATGCATACAGTTCGTACACAGGGCTGGCATGATGTCATTGCAGGATATTTAAGCTTTGTTTAAATTTAACCTGCTGCCTGATGCATTTAGATTCTGTTTTCCATGAAGTCTGGTGCAGAGAAGGAAATGTGGAAGTTATGGGTTTAATGTTAGGTGATTCCTGCTCTGGTGGGGAGAGGTGATTCCAAGTGGGACTACTTAAAGTCCCCCAGGGAAGGGGACAGGGCAGGAAGTCACTGACTTTTTTGTTTTCCTCTTTTAGAAGTCAACAGGTCGGAAGGAATCACATCACTTTGAAGCCACTGCCTGGTCATGAAAAGCAGCTGAAAACAACCCAGGCTCTTCAGAGAGCACCTGGCTGTGGAACAAACTGCGGCCTTTCCATCACCCTGAGGAGACTACAAAAAGCCCAGAAAGTGACCTCTTCAGAAAAGATTTGTATTGGCTTCTCCTTTCCCCCATATCACTTACGCTCTACACATGCTGTCGTTCCCTCGCCTGTGTCATCATACCCAGCCTCCAACCTCGTGTTTCAGCTCTGTAAAGGCTTTCCTGGGGAAGGCAGCACACAGAGATGGTGGGAGCTTGCAGCAGCTTGGCTGCTTTGTGATAATTCCCCACGTGGACACTTTTGTGCACGTTAAAGGACCTCCTGCAGGCAGCAGTTGTGAGGCTGAATATGATGCCTTGCATGTCACTGAGCACTCCTTCCTGGACACAAGGCAAGCTCTCAGCAGCATCCCCTCAGTTAGTGATACAGAATTTTTGATTCTGTCTTTCTTGGGTTTGGGGGTTTTTTAAGCAGGAAGCCCAGAAATAGGGATGCAGATCATGGAGTGTTTCTTTATCAGCAGTGAGTCATTGCTTGAAGTGAATTTTGCCTGCCTGGTCCCATGGCATACCTGGGAATTACCTGTGAGCTGGACACACATAACTCATCTATTACCCTGTGCTTCAATAAATATACTTAAAATGCAGCTGAGTAAATGAGTCAGAAGGACTCCTTAAATCACCTGAGTCTGGAAACTTCTGTTGCTTTCAGTTATTTACTTTTTTTGGTAGCAATCATTGGGAGATAAACCAATGTCAGACATAATATCTTATGGTGCAAAGAGACAGTTCCCCCAAATGAATTTTCTGAGGCTATTTTCAATTTTATTTACAGGTTTTTCTAGGTGGGATGATGCAATATCCAGTATGAGATCCTAAAGCACCATTGATTCCTCTTCGTTTTGTTATCCTGCATAAAAATCACCAACGCTCCAGCACAACACATTAGAAGTTAAGAACAGTCTTAATTAATAATTTACCATGTTATTGATAGCTTTTGTAATGCAAACTTAATGCTTTGAAGTAATGTATATAAGCCATTTGAACAGCACACATAAAACACTGTTTAATAATCAGTCTGCACAGAAGATAAAAACCCATAGCTGTAACCTTAAGGTCCTTTTGTCAGGTGCTAAATATCTCTTCTCAGAGAGCTTTGGAACTTCTGGAGATGATGAATGTGAGCAAAAAGACCCCCAGAACCCCTGATGAGCACCTTGAGCCCCACTGAACACTGAGGTTTTTGTGGCATTTTACCCCTTTCCACAGAGAAGGATGAATTCCCAGGCTACCCCTTAGGGATGGCAAAGGTGTGTGTTATTGCAAGGTGAACGAGATCTCAGTGGAGCATTTGGGGTTCTCTCTGTGCAGGGGGCTGGAGGAGGAGGAATGCTTGGCCCTGGTAGCAAGGGAGGTGCAGTTTATTTGACTGAGCTCCCCTTGCAGCAGGGGGTAGGAGATGGAGGCACCAGACATCACTGCCTCAGAGCTGCACTCTCTTCAGTATGCAATTATACTATCCCTAAAGGTAAATAGAAGGTTTGTCTGTGAGAAATATTCCTGTAAAATATTTTGCAGCTGAAAAGATAACACTATTCCCTGCTTCTTACTTGGCTGTACAATTTTAATTATGTCAGGGAATCTCTCCTATTTTATATTCCATATATATTTATGGAATAAGCTGTTGGCAAATAGAACATTATTTCAAATAATTTAATGTATTTATTATAAGAGATTACAAATCTATCCAGGCTATAGTCATTGCACTTAGGGCAACCATTATGGCTGTATTATTGTTCCATTTATTTCAAAATACCTTTGACAAGGACTGCTCCTCCATGAGCAGTGTAAGAAAGAGACTTTCTGCCTGATGATGTACCCTCTTCTATGACAGAGGACTTTGCTGTCTCCTTTTCCTCCCCAGATTCAGAGCAGGGTCACAGCAGAAGAGGAAGAGCCTGATACACCCTGGCTTAGTGATTTTATTTATGGAACTCTGTGTTAGCCCACAGCAGAACAGAGATACAGGAACAGCCCCAGAGATGAAGTCACTGAGAAGCTGCAGAGCTGCTGAGGGACACGGGGGTCCCTGTGCATCCCTCAGGGCCTGATGGAGGAATCCAAGAATGCCAAAAAGGCAGAGCAGTGTTCAGTGAACTGTAAGTGAACCCTGTGTCTTCAAAGTCCGAAAGATTAATGTGAGAAGCGCCTGGCATGTCTCTAGAGCATCTCCCAAAGCATGCCATGCAATTGCTGCCAATGACTGAGGTGTCACCTGCTGTTTAATCAGTATCTGGATCTTTCTAGTGGGCTTTTTTCAGCCCTCACATGGAATGATTAAATAAATAACCGTATGTACAGTATTTAGTCACATGCAGGAGATTCAGGTTGATAAGCTCCTCAATGGATACACGTCTGGAGAAAAGCATGGGTTAAGGGAGCTCCAATGTGTGAGACCACCAACACATCCCACTGTTGTACACACCTGTGTGCCATGCTCCAGAGTCACTCCAGAGCCACCACGGCCTTTCCAGGACCTTTTATTCTCTCACAGGAAGCAGCCCCAGCCCCGGGAGCCCCCATAGTCCCACCTGCATGCACCTCCAGTGGTTTCAATGAACTCATCAAGGTCATAAAATTGTTATAAGTGTGAATATTAATTCATGCCGGACCTCTTTTCATTATATATAACTAATATTTTCTAAGATCATAGTTTTGTCTGAGCCTTTTACGGGAAGTCTGGTTTCAGTGGGGAGCCTGGAAACCTTACACAGTCACAACATTTACATTTGAAGAAACAATGGAACCCCACGAGTTTCGGGAGGAGATCGTGGCTGACGACCGGTGCTTAATGCGCGATCCTTATCATCAGATAAGGATAAGCTCGTCAGTCTCCACCCGAACTCACATCTAAAATTGAATTAAGGAATCATCACCACAGATAAACCTATTCAGTGGGACAGGAGACCCATATTCAATCTTTTCAGCGACTCCAGAGACCAGCATTCGACAACTATGGATTCCATCTACAACAGAAAGAAAGACTTTTGTTCTATTGCGGACTCAAGCCTAAGGGCAATTTTCGGGTATAAGAACCGGGGTGCTGGCACGTCAAATTCGTGGACAGGGAGATGGCGAGGGAGAGGGTATGCTCTGTCCACCAGTGTCAAACTCCCGGGCTTCACACTTTGTCCGTTTTGACCGTGGTTTTCTTCCAAATTTCTGTAATCAATAAATTCTATTTTTTGCATTTTAATTCGGCTGGTTTGGCTCTTTACCTATAACAAAATCAATCTTCTTTAAAACGCTCAGCAGCATTATAGCTGTAAGAATATTTTGGGTGCTTCCTACCTTCCAGAATTGCTGCTGCTTGTTTGATATCACGTAACCCGTAACACATTTTATAGGTTTCCAACCTTTGAGCACAATGGATTAGAAAGGAGGTTAATTATGCATAAGATGGAAAGATTTATGTAAATATAAAACCAATATAATGTATTATTTACATACAGCCCGTACTTATCCTAAGTAACTTCTAGAGAAATCTTGGCTGTCATGAATAGCTCACACCCCATTCCTGAATCTTAGTCCAGAAAAGGTTGGAGGGTTCTGGCTCCCTTTAATTGCTGCTAGTAATTTCTAGACTAGAGTGTGGATGTATAAAAACATAACTCAGAACAAATGGACAACAAACAGGATAAATCTCTATCATTTATTGCATTTGCCAAGTGATCAAAGGTGGCTAACTAGACATTTTCCTCATTGGTTGCTTGCATTAGATATGCATATCTTCTTTCTTGCAGAGCCATTTCCGAATATATTTGCAAGGCTATTGATGTCCATTACTTCACTTAAATATAGATCAGAAATACTGACAAATATTTTCATTCAAAGAGTTTGATCATTTTCAGATTACTCTCCATGCTAGTAATTAACCTCAGTCAACACCCTTCCATAGCACTTTCAAACACAGTTCCTAGCAAACATAAAGTTTCATAAATATGTACTAAATAACCTTAAAGCCCTTTATGAATAATTATGAGTTTTTAAGTTTTTGTGAATCTGCATATTAATTCCTTTCCATAAATAATACATGAAGCAAAAATCCAGCTTGTTTGGTGTCTGGGGACAGAGGAAGAAAAGGAGGGGATAATTATCAGTTTAATGTGGGAAAATACTTAACCTGAAAGATTATCTTCAAAAACTGATGACTCCATAGGTTTGTATGTACGTGTGGATAAACACACATGTCTAAAAATACATATATAAAGATGTGTATAGCTGCAGACACAGCTGAGATGTGCCTCCCCTCTGAAAGAATGTTGTCTTTTGAAGCATGTTATGCTTCTGTCTCTGCTGTGCCACGCTGAGCTCTTTAAGTGAAAAGCAATGTGCTGAGCTTAGCCTCCACACAGCCCCTCTTTTCATAAATGTGCCTTCCCCCAAAGGTAGAAAATTAATGAGAGGCTGCTGACTAAAATTACTACATTTTGCCTTCCGTGGGACATTATGGATTTAAAAGATAAGAGAGAGTGCAGCAAGCCCAAAAACAATTCCATTTCATTAATCCCTTAAGTGCCTCGGGAGGAGCAGCCCGTGTCCAGCAAAGGTGGTGATGCAGCAGCTTTTGCTTTGCCTCCTGCACGTCACCTGAGCACGCCTCGTGTGCTCTGCTTCTCGTCTCGGGATGGAAGGCATCCAATAAAACCATGGAGAGGGAATGATACATGGCTGAATGCTCTCAGACTGACGCTTCCTGGATGCACACTGACAATAATGGGAAACGTAAGGGGTTTGCAGAGCCAGCCTGCTGATCAGGCAGGGCTTGGAGCTGGATATTATTTGTCAACTTGTGTTTGAGGTAAAGAAAATGTATTTTCTGGTCCAACGTTATTTTCTTTCTTTCTACATTAAAAAAAACCCACAAAAACAAGAGAACTTTTATTTTAAATAACAGAGCTTAAGAAGGTACTAAATATTTGACTTTCTCAGAGGACTGTAACTGCATGTTTGGTAGAAGTCATTATGTAAGAATATAAACACACTAAGATTTTTCAGATAAAGCACAGTAGATGTGGCTGGAAAATCAATACAGAATTTGGGCACTCAAAACAGAATTTGTGCATGTGAAATGCTGTCTGTACCCCACTGCCATTCAGGGTTCGTAGAATCTTTTGAGAGAAAAGGATGACATTCAAATTTTACATGTTTAAATAAAGAGCTCCATTTGGTTGTTTCCATATTAATCCACCTACAAAATGAAAACAGATTTCGCTTCTCACTTCAAGCCCTTCAGATCTATTTCATTTCATGGTCCTGTTCAGTGGCTGGTTTGAAGCATGAAAGGCAGTGTTTAAGCATATTAATTGAAACGAGCCACTAAACAGCAAACTTGTTCTCTTGGGTTTAACACAAACAAAAAGGAAAAAAGGAGGAAAACTAAAGTGATACAAGAATTTTGAGAGCTGCAGCACCACAGGGTTAACACCTCATTCTGCAGAGGGGGTGGAACAGAAGCTGCCTAGGAAGTGTGTTATTAGACACCAAGTGATGGGAGCTGGTAGCTCAAGAGGTTGGCCTAGAGCCTCAAGAGACTGCTGCAAGCCTATCCCAGCCCATGGATGAGTCCTCCTGTAAATCTCTGCACCTCTTTCCCCAAGCAGGAGCATCCTGCAGGCTGCAGCTGGGTGACCCAGCTCACTGGAAAAGAGCAGTGCCAGTGCTCTGCCACTCACTCAAAGTGACCTGTGGTAGCAAAGCTCTGCTGTGTAACCTGTTCAAAACTATTTCATCAGCCTGGCTCATGCAGCCAGTAATAAAAGTGATCAGGTGAGTGGCTGTCCCACCATATCAGGAAGGTTGAAAACCTCTGGCTGGAGAATGCTGAAAAGTAGGGGAATTTAGGCCACCCTGCAGCCACGTCAGAACATGTACACACAGAGGAAATGACCATACACCACTCTTACACCAGCCTTTGCTTTTTTTGTGTACACAGAAGAAGCAGAGGAAAAACGACTCTGCAGAAGTGGTTGAATCAAAAGCTCAACCTGAAGCTGCTCCAAAACTTTCTGAGTGAGGGAGGGATTTGTAGAAGTTTTAATGGTGGTGTGTCTCTTCACTGAAAGCCTGTTAATTAATCATAAAGACTCAGCTGGAAATAGTTTCTGTAAAAAACAAATATGGAGCAATCCAAATTTGTTTTTGATTAGACATGGAACACAGATTTGAATGAAGTCTTTTAAAGGCCACTATTACAGTTGTTTGGGAATCTGTCTCCCTTGTGAACTGAGAGGTCATTAGGAATTTATAAATTAACTATTTTTATTGCCCAGAGGAAAGAAAAAACAAAACAGCCCATGAAATATCTAATTGTTGTTGCTTTGTCTCACGGAAAGGAAGACTTCTTGTCTGTGAAGTGTTTTGTGTGGATCCAAACCTGTTGGTGGGTAGTTTAAGCTAATTCTTCTGAGTTCCGGACCCATAAATTCTTAGACTTTAGTATGAACTCAGCAGCAGCCTGTTATTGTTTAAACTATTTTCATCTCAAACCCACCCTAAATCCCCATAAAAATAGTAGGCCAGATGCCCAGACTGCAGCTAGAGACCCTCATTAGGCATCATTTGCATCCTATTAACCACTGAGCTGTGGGTCATTCGCTGCCTGTCAACCATTCAAGTCATTTCTTTTGTGTTAATTAGTAGAGAAATAAGGAGTTAATGAAGATCTTATGATCTGTGATGATTTATCTTTGTTGTTTCAAATGAATCCCTGCTCTCTGAGCACTCCAATGAGCTCCTACACACCAAATAATACAAAACTAGTCAGAGGGAGCTTAGGCGGCCTTTGGAGTGTTGTTCTCCAGGGACCTTTTGCATGGTGGGCTTTGTTAGCTAAAGATTAGAAGGAGTTAATTGCTTCAAGATTGCTGGCAGATTAGGTTACAGGGTGTGTTGTATCTATGTAAGCATATGTCAGGTCTAGTTAAAAGATAGAGGATGCTTATTTTAATAAAAGTAGGAAAGCAAGAATTAATTTGTCATTATAGCGAAAATCTTACTTCTACTCTTAGTTTGGGCACTTGCAGATAAATGCAGTGCTGGTTGTGCTCTTGCTTGTCTTCTCAAAAGTGGAGAGCACAGTTCTCTGTGGACTGCACGGCTTCCCAGGCTTTTGCCAGGCTTTTTCCATCCCTGTTTGAGGAGGACAGAGCAAGGCCACACTGGACAGCCCACTTGCTCTCTTGCTCTCCCTCTGATGGGATGAGGGCTCATGAGCCAAACGAGGGGTTTGTTAACACTCCCCCCTGGAAAACTTTTTCCTGGAGTGCAGGAAAATCTCACAGCCCACAATCCCAGACACCTGGGACCTGAAGCCTCACATTGCTCACACTGGGATGGTGACACCACTTCCACAGGGTCTGATTTGCTCCTGCTCCAACAAAGAGAAGAAGCTCCAACAACCTCAGGTGAGTGTGCTCGGGTTTGCTCTTTTTTTGGTGGCCACTGGTCCATGTCACTCCAGAGAGCTGGTGGTGCAAGACCTTTCCCAGGCAGATGCCATTGGTCCTAGAGATGGCTGGAAACTCCTTTTTTTCAGACTTTTAATTTCAAAAATAACAAACCAGCAAACAAAAACCTTCCCCAAAGGAATTTCTGCAAGGCTTAAAGAAGAAGCTGTTCCACAACACACCAGCTCTGATACTCAGGGGTATTTACGTTTCCAATGGGCAAGTAAATTTGAAACTTTTGTTTCTTTGTCTCCTATTTGCTTCCTGTGGAGCAGAGACAACGGATCAAGAACCAGCTTGGAATGGCTGGAAATGTTAATGCAGCTTCTCTCTCCAGAGTTCTGCTGCAGGCTGCTACTTCCAACAGCAGGAGCGTTGGACCATGCACAGACCTTCCTAGTTTGTTACCTGGATGGATATTAAGTAAACCCAAAATATAACATTCTGGGCTTTAAAACAAAGGAGGTCAATCAAGATCAGCAGCTTGATGTGGAGGAGAGCTGCTGCTTGTCTTACCCTGCTGGCAACAACTTATGGAGACAGGCTGAGGTGCTCCATACATTGATCTTGTGCAGAGCCTCTGCTGAAGTTCTCAGCAACTTCAGCAATTCTGAAGGCATCAGGAGCTGCTTCAGGGCAAGAGATAACTGCTCCTCATCTTCCTACTTGCCCAATCTATGATTGGTACTTCTGCTCTTCCAGGAAATTTCATTCTATTTAGATTTAAATAATAATAATAATAATAATAATAATAATAATAATAATAATAATAAATCAACGCTGAAATTAATTATTTAGGTTCACCAAATATTTTGAAAGTTTTTATTTAGACCTTTTTCCCCCTGTAGATCTATTGGGAGGAAAATAAAATTATTTGTTCAGCACTATATTAAAGTGCCTGTGAATGATGAGGTGTGTTTTAGCAATGAAGAATATCCTAAAAGAGCTCAGGGTCTTTCTGAGAAAAAACCCACCAGTCACTCTTCTTTGGTTTAGCTGTCATAGTGCATCAGTTAGAAATGACCATTTTCTTGCCAGTGAAGAAATACTGTGCAAATTGCAAAGATATATCTGGTAAGCACTTTTTTTACAAACTGTTCTGAAAATTGTAAGTAATTCATGTCTTCCTGGCTGAAAGAAAAAAAAAGAAGAGGAGTCAGATATTTGGCTTATCTAAGCCTTTTCCTCACTTCATGGGTAGAGGCCTGGGGAGGGGAGCAGCAGAGCTCATCCCATCCCCCAGCAGCTGGAGGTGGACACAGGACCAGGCATCCCTGTGCATTGCAACTTTCATTGCTCTGAATGAAGAGAGGGTTTTCACCCTTTAGTTGTTAAAGGGAAAAAATCCTACCTTGCCCCCACACACAAGATGAAAAAGGGGCAGGCAGGGTGATAAGGAAAAGGTGGCTGTGCCTCTTGTGCAGCTTCAGAGAGCTGGAGGAGATGGGGATGTAACTGCAGGTGGATTGATCGGAGGAATCGGGGAGAGAGCAGGGGATGGGGTGGGAATGGGGGTGCAGCTCTAACACACAGTGCAGCTCCTCTTCAAAAACCCACAGCTAAAGCCAAGCAAGTGCAGGGCCACCGTGTGAGCCTCCCTTGAGCCTAGCCCAGGTTTCACTGCCTGCAGCAGCAGAGTGGCAGCTACAGTGATTTTCCTTCTCCCGCGACATCAGTCAGGAAGAGCCGGCTTTTGTGTGGGGGCAGGAGTGGGGGAAGAGGCACAGAGAGAGAAGAGGGGGAAAAAAAAAATAAGCAGAAGTAATTTATTCGGGATCTTTGAGAGGATAATAGCCAATTATTTGTTTATAACACTGGTTAAATTTTCATTAGGCAGATTAATGGAATATCATGTACTGTCAACATTGGACTGAGGGGTGGTCTGTAAGAGATAAACGGGCAAACAGTCGATGTGTCTCCCTGAGTAAATTAGTTTTTGCTTTCCTGTTTTTCATATGAAAATGGAAAGGTGGACAAGGTGGTGCATTTTAAAACAGGTCTCAAGATGGGCCAAATCAGTTAAATATGAAAGCAATTCGGGTAATAAATACATTATAATAACTTAGCATCGTGCCTATCATTTTGATTTCATGAAAGTCTGGGATAATGTAGATTTTTAACCTGCTCTCTTAATACACATTTCCTCTTCCTGAACTTCAGCGTTTCTTGCTGTGAGGTGAAAGCATATTACTTTTTTTTGCCTGATTTTTTCTGTGTAATCTGTTCAGTATTACAGCTGGTAAGTGCTGGAGGCTCACAGCTCTTTCTTGTGAATTCTGGTATTATCATATTGGATAGCATGAGCAGTCCCCTCTAAGTACTGTATTATCAGCATCAGAACCCCTGAGTGGTTATGGTTGCATATCCTCCTCTTTTGAAGTCAGAATATTTCTGAACATATTAGCCTGGGATTTTCAGACAAGCCTCGGAGAGGCAGACACCCAAATTTCAGTGGGAGCCTACTCAGCCTCTTGGAAAATCCCAAGACATTTCCTGGAAAAGCATCATCCTCTCAATTTGACTTCAGAGCTCTGCCCTGCTTCTCTCTGTGCTGCACGGGCAGGTGGAGGGGAGAGGTCCTCTCCAGTGAGCACAGCTCTGGAATGCACAACAGCTTTAAAAGATTCCCAAAACATTTCATGCAGACTTGACCACTAATAATTACAGAGCACAAAACCAGCCTCTTGCTGTAAGGAATGACAAAATATTTATTTCTGATGATGTATTATAATGGCACTGCCACGTAGGTTTCCATTCACAGACGGCACTTGGTGACATTTAGGTCACAAGTCTGCACCATTCTGAGGCTTTGTAATGCTTCCAAGACTAATATTCGTTCCTATGCTTCTTGAAATGGCAGTTTTAATATCCATCTCTAGAAAAAATGATCTGATACTTTGCTTACAAAATCCCAATTCCTTTTGACCAGTTTAAGTGTTGCCTACTTCCAGGAGGAAGCCTTTAATTACACCCCAGAGTAGTGTGAGATCAGAAGAGATCCCTGACAGCAATGCCCTATGAACTGTGCCAAGTGCTCTCAGGAAGTATATTTTCTAGTTTCTGTTCTCCTTTTGACTGAACGTTGTGGTTGTGATGTGGCTGTGATCTGTGCTGGAGCCATTTAGGAGTTAAAATGTTGCAAGCAAAGTTATGGACGTCTATAATGAATGAAATTATCTGTACTACTCATCAGTGCAGAAAGAATAGCACTAATAATGCAAGTAAATTCTCATCTTGCAGATGTTTCTCTGTTTCATCTTGGAAGTGAATCTGTGCACTCATAAATCTTGCTTTGGTTTAAAACCAAAGAAAGAATTAGCATTCTAGCAAGTCCTCTCCACAGAGTGACATTCATCATTTTAAATGTAGACTAAATGGTGCAAGAACTGATAGGCTTAATTTTTCTTGTATGAGTTTAAAAGATGTGTGAGTTTTGGAGGAAAAAATAAAAAAGAGAATTAATGTGTACTTGTTTTAAAATGCTGTGAAGTATTAAGTCCATCCTGCAAAGAATTCCTCAGAGGCATGGTAGCTACAAGCAAAGGTGTCACTCCAAAACTGCCAGCAGCAGTTTTGTTATAGTTCTATTGAAGAAAAATATTTGCTAAGAAAGGAATTAATTCTCTCCCTGTATCCAGAGAGTCTCCATTTATGTGAGTGGAAGGTATGCACGTGTGTATATGGAGGTATCTCTTTTCCTAACAAATAGTCCAGAGGATAAGCTCCTAAGAGTTTTGTGGAATATTTATCTATCCCTTGCTTGCTGTGAGCCAGACTTCTCTCACAAGGGATATAATTAGCAAAAGCATCAAAGCAGACGTATTTTCAACAAGAGTCCTTCGTTTTCGCAGCATTCTTCCCAAACCATCCATTTGGGGGGAAAAAGAATTTAAAATCCTGCCCATAAGGGTGAGAGTGAGAGATTCAATTTGTCCACACAGATATCGACCATTTCAGAGGATGGCAAATTTCCACCTCCTCGAATGAACAGGTCTGCTCTCACTGAAGGACTAATGAAGTCTGACCCCCTATTCACTATGAAAGTAGCCTCAGTTTAGTTGGGGTTTTTAATCATGTTAATGCAATTTATCTACCACATAGGGAGACTAATCTCCACGTTGCAATACAGTAGGTAAAATGAGGTGGTCTCTATACCATTCTGGGATTAGCAAATGTACCAGGACATGCCTTTCTCCTCAGATGCAATTTTCTCCTTTCAGGCCAACATCATTAGTGCCCCTTACCTGCAGTACTCAAAATAATCAGCAACAAACTCTATGGTAGCTGAGTCTGCTAAAGGAGACTAAGACAGTTGGGCTCCCAAATCCCATCACAGGACTGTTGTGCTTGCTCCCTCATCAATCTTAAATCCCTTTGGAAATCCCAACATTAATTCATTCAAAAGGATCAAATATGTCCTGTAAAACAACAGCCTCAGTGGCTGTTCTGATAGCAGAACAGAGAGAATAAAGTTATTTTCCAGTGAGTCCCAGAACATTTTCCTTTGGAAATGGCCTCGTGAGATCTTCTAGTGTGCTATCATACATTAAGTTCATTTAAAACAACTGATAATATCCTGAGACTCACGGATAACATCTCTCCTGCCAGTTATATTCGAGCCTCTGACGGCCAAATTTGGCCAACTCAGTTTTAAATACAACACCTAGAATGTTAACAAAATATGTTTCACGAGGCTGGTAAAGTGGCTGCTTTTTATTTCAAAGCCACTGACTTCAAAGGCTGCTTGGATTGTGCGTGTGTGTGTGTTTTCTTTTAAAAATCTTCATACTGTTTCTGTCTTTTTTTCTCACTATCAAATAGATCATTACATTTTCAACACTTAAGGACAAAAATTCTTCTCTCAGATCTGCGCGGCAGATCTTGACAGTAATATTCAGCTCTTCCCCACATGCAGGGAACTCCTGTTGACATCAAGGAGAGAAACAGAGACATGTGCAGGTAGGTCTGAGGAGAATGCACTGAGACCCTCTGGCCAAGGTCTGCTGGGGAAAATCTCACCCTCGTTTTCCAAAATATCCTCGAGCCTTGGGATTTTGGAGCCCAGTTTCAGCAGCTGCCCTTGAGGAGCCATTGAAGACCCGTTTGCTGATAACTTCTGCAGTCAGAATTCCAGCTGCAGAGTTCAGCACTGCATTGGCACTCCCTGACATTCACCTGCATGTTGTCACCAGGGTTGTTTGTGATGAACAGCAGATTTGATTACCCACATCACCCCGTCAGCTGGCTGTGCATTTAGGAACAGCCTCCTGGGTTTCTTCCTTGTTTCTCTTAGCACTGAATACTGTGATGCATGTTTGCCATGAACCTTGGCATTGGGAAGCTCATGTTCAGAGTTGTGTTTCTTTCTATCCCACAAACTCATTAATAACATGAACTTCATATCCAGTGCCAACTGATGGCCAGGAGAGGGGATATTTACTTGTTGATTGGCTGTGTTTGGACTTGTGGGAAGGGCTTCACTTCATCTTTATTAATACTAAGAAATTGTTTGTAAAACAGAAGAAACTGTTTACAGCTACTTATTACAGTTGAAAATGCCAGGAGGTTGATGCTGCTCTCCACTAACATGTAAGGCTTTGTTTCATTTCTCTTTCAAATTTTACCATGAATGTATTTGCAGAACTTTTCTAAGCATCTTTTTTTTCCTACCTCTTCAAACAATGAAAACAAATCCAATGCCAAAAAAGGTCAAGTATGAAAAGGAATAGCTACCCATGTTAAAATGTCTTCCCCCCCAAGCCCCAGATACCATGGAGAAGGATTAGCTATTTAAATGGGCAGATTTATTTTTTTTAAAGGTGTTAGGATAGATCTTTTTCTTTCACATCTCATTTCAATCTTCCATTGCGTATGTTTAATGAATGGCACAATTAGGGTGAGTTAAATAAGGCAAATAAGGCCATGGGTAACTTAACTAGTTATATGATTAATTCTTTGCCCTAATGTTTTACTCACATGGGAGTGTTTGTGTGCATGTTACAAAACACATATTCAAAATCAGTGGTTCAGCTATTTAAAGTTGTAAGGTTTTTATTTATATAAATGTACATCTGTCGTCAAACAGAGCAGCTTAAAGGGAATCTTGCTGAGAACAAAATTCATACCGAGATCCAAGATGATAGAGAATCAGTCCTTAAACAACCAGAGGTTTTAAAGTGCTGGTGCAAACATTTCTCAGACATACCCTGATGACTGCTGTATAGAACTTTTGTGAAGAACAACTGTACAGAGCTTTGGTACCATGATCTCCCTGTTGCAGCCATCCCCTCATGGTGGGTTTGCCTGTGGTCTCCTCTGTGCATTAAAAGGAGAACAAAGAAGAGCCTTGGTGAATTTTACCTTTGGGAAATTTCATCCAAAGCTGCCCTCCAGTGAACACAAACCCTCTCTGAAGCTTTGCAAGAAACACTCCTGAGCAACAGCTCTGCACTGGAGCTGCTGTCCCCTCAGCAGAAGTGTAAACCACAGAGCAGGGCTGCCATGTCCCAGAGGACAAGGAATAGCCCTGTATTTCCTGTACAGATGTGTGCAGGCCCCCGAGCCAACAGGCAAGAGCAGAGAGCAAGGAGGGGGACAGGAGGCTCAGCCAGTGCTGATTTACCCTCCCCATGTTCAGGCTCAGAGTTTGAGTTCCTGTGAGAGATGTTTGATTTCTCCCCACACTCAGCTACAAGCACACATGAGAGGGGGCTGTGATCTTCAGCCCACCAGAGTGATTCACTGTCTATGCCTCCAGTGGCTGTGGAGGTCCTGGGATGATTTTATTGCTCAGTCAAGGTTACCAGTGTCTAAAGGAAGACAATTCCAAGCAATGCTGCAGAGGTGCAGCCCTTGTTAATTGAGAGGGAATATAGGTGGGAGTGGAGGTGTGGGGTAAGCAGCAATCCTTTAGGAGTTTCCTCACCCCTGCTGCTGCTCAATGAGTTTCATGTACAGGGGCTTGTTTCAAAAATTCAGTATTTGAAGAGCACTTTTGGTGGGGCAAAAGGTCTTGCACTGCTCCCTCCTGGCATGAGCACTGTTTTTACCACCAAACCAGGTTTCAGTACCTGTATCAGGAGTTCCAGTGCACACAACTACCATAAAAAGAAAAATAGCAGAGGATGAATACAGATGTTGTGTGAGTAAATGTGCCTGAAGTTTCAAATGATGACTCTTGGCTGTTTATTTCACTTGCTCTCATGTAGCAGAACCAGTGCTTGGACTGTCCTAACTCTGCCTTGCAGTCTCTGCTGTTCCAAACTGCTGCTTAGATACCTCCACACAGGTTTACATGCAGAAGCTGAATGGACGCTGGCTGTACCAATTTCACTTTTCAATCTTTGCCACAGCAGACAGTAAAGTGATGGGAATATCAGGATATTTAGTCTGTTAGACTGCTTTTGGCCCTGCTTAGGAAGAGAAAATTTACCACATTCTGCCAAATCCTTATACTAATATTAGAGTAAACAGAGGAGGAAAATCAGGATGTGTAATTTAACCAGGTAAGATCTTTTTCTGTCTTTTTGCTGGATAATGGGACAATTCACGATAATCTGTCACTATCCAAAAATGGCTGGAGAGCACTTCTGGCCTATTTTCATAGACTTGCCAAATTATACATACAAAAGAAATATATTCCTGCAAATCAATGCATGCCTTTCAAAAGAGGCTAGTTTGAATTCCAAGTTTCTAATGATGCCTGACAATCTATTTATACACAAACTTTCAAAACCTTAGTAGCAAAAAACCCCTGACCTGATGGGTTTTTCTTCCAAATTAATTGTTGGAAAGGCATCTTTTTCTTCTCCCATGTCCTCTATTTTCCCTGCATGCTCATGACAAATTAAAAGGAAGGTTTACATTTCCTTGTATTTTAGAACTGACATGAAAACTTACCCAAACTTTGGACCCCTAACGTTCAGAATACCAGCAGGATCAAATAATTATATCTGATATTCTAATTTCTGTTGGACAAGCACTGCTGAGCTGTGCTGACACTCACTGGCATTCATGAGCAGCTCACATCAGCTACAGAGGTACCACTGATGTTTGGGGGATATTTTGGAGGCTGAATTGCCTGTGAATTTAAGGCTTTCCATGCACAATGGGGAAATGCAAGGAAGGGATTCTCACAGAGGCAGGGCTGGCTTGGGACATGCTGTCTGGAGCTGCAGCCCACTGTCTGCAATGGGCACCTGTGGGGAGAAGGGATTTGGGGCTGGGGCCAGCCCGCACTGCCACACTCCTGCACCCAAGGTGTCCTTTCCCAAGGTGGGCTCTGCATGGAAGAAGAAGCTACACCTGCAACAGGCTCTGGATGTCCCTTTCCAGGGAGAGCAGACAGGACTCTCCATCTCTGAGATGACTGTTTTCATTTCAATTTTGGAACTTGGTTGTACTTTTTATAGTTACCATTGACTGTCAGAACTTTTGAGAAATGCACACACCCCCCAGAGATTCAGGATCAAATGGAAAACTGAATAAATCAAAGTATTATTGATGATGGATTAAGACCATTTCCGGCAGAGTGATCTTCTCTCACAGTGCATCTGTTGAGGAGAACTCTGTTATCCTTTTGGGCATCTTTTAGGTGTATTAATCAGTACCAGCTGTAACTGGGACCAGCTGTTACTGCTTCTCCTCTGTGCTGAGGGGAGCCCCCCTGGCACTTGCCCAGCCCATGGGGTGAACTTGGTCTCCCTGATGGGGGTTAGGGGTGCAGGAGGAGGACACGTGCTGGAGGGATCCCTGCCTTCCTGCAGAATGGGCGTGTGAGGTGGGATGTGGCCACAAGCCCTTTCCTGACACACATGCTATCACACCACATTAAAGCACACATTACCTCTAAACATGAGTAATAGCGTTTTTCATGTTAGTGTTCCATGCATTTCGCTTATAATTTAAGGCTGTTGTGAACCAGACTGATAACCAGTCAGAGTCCTGGAATTGTTCCTGAACTATTGCAGAAGTAAAATATTACAGGGCTATTTCAGCCTGGTCAGATACTATCTTCCTTCACACAGCTGGTACTGGCTTTTCCTTCTGCAGCAAAGTGTCTGAGGTCAGGGAGTGCCTTCCTCTTTGTCTGGTCTCTATTAACTCTCTCTGGAAGAAGTTGTCCCTCTAACAGATTTTTTTCCTGCAGCCTGCCTTTTTGGGAATGATCCTTTGAATTTCGCAGACACAAGCTGCTACAGCTTTTGAATGAACTTGCTGCTATTTGCTCTCACTCTCTCCCTCTTCCAGATGGTAAGTGTTAACTCACATTGCCTTTCCTTGCAGGCTTTCATTTCTTATTCCTGGGAAGTACATTTTCACATGGGGGAAAGAAAAAAGATCCCATAAGTCCTAGCAAATCCATTTAAAGGCAGATGTAGCCATTTTATGGTTGTTGCTGTGACAGTTTGGCAAAGGTTGTGCATACTGTGAAACCCATCTTCTGAGGAGAGAAAGATCCATGGATGAGCAAAGGCAGGAGGAAGGTGGGACCCAGCCTCATCCACGCTGCTTCTCTGGTAGGAAAAGGAGAACGTGGAGGAAAACTCTGCCCATCGTGTTATCTCTTCCACTGCACCCACCAGCACATCAATGGGGCTCGGGGCCGCTGAAATCATAGAAGAGGATTGTCTGTGGGAATGGGAAGATGAAAAGGAGATGATTTTGGGGGTTTTCCTGGTTATTTAAGCAGACTTTAGCCCAGACTGGTAGAGAAGCAGTGTAAGTCTACCAGAGAACAGCTCCTGTCTGAAAGTAGTGTTTCAATCCATGCAGAGCTGCACATGGTTCAGCCCCTCATGTAGACATGGACATGACATGTTTAAAAATAATTTTGGTATCTCACAGCACTGTTAAAAACCCTTGCTCATTAAGAGTAAAGCCATATTTAGTGAACTGTGAGGTAGCCCCTGCTTGTTAATTTCTTTTTCTCAGTATTTCTCATTGTAAATAAGGCCCAAGAGGAGCTAAAGGTCCCTTTCAGAATTCCTAGGGAAGCACCATTCATATCTTAAGAAACTGTCACTGTCAAAAGAAATATGCACTAATAAAAAAAAATCCAACCTTAAAGATGTATTAAAGAGTCCTAAAGGTAGAATGGATGTGCTTCAAGCTCAATAAATGCAATTTATCATGGTAACTTTGCTTTCTGTGGAACAGGTGTGTTAATTTTTTACTCTCATAATGGATTTATGTGAAATCTCCTCTTGACATAACATCTAAATTTTAGTTAAAAACTTAAAAATGTAAGTCAAATATTAAATGTAAGCCAAATATTAAAATGTGAGTTTGGACCAAATTAAATGTTTTGTTATTTTCTTAAGATACTTTAGGAAATACTCTCAGGATATAAATTTATCATAGTATTATTTACTATGAATATAGTATAGAAAATATTTAAATACACAGAATAAATGTGATCTGCCTGATAAAATTAAGTTATTCCAGGAGTGAATTTGGCCCAGCAGAGTTTAAATTTTTCCTAACACAATCAGGATATCAGAAGTCTTTTTTTAGCAGCATTCGTCTCATAAATGGACAACTTTGTTACTGTAGGATTTATAATCACTTTGCACATTTCATATATATGCCACAAAAGATCCAAATGCAGCATTTCCTTTGCTAGCCTATTATGCCTGACATGAATTCCCTATCACATCTTGTTAGGGAAATTTATCTTATGTGGTAGATTTTCAAATTACATTTTCGAAACACATTAACACCAAATGTGTCTGTGGCTTAAAAATAAATATAAACTAAGAAACATGCACTTAAAGACAATTACAATAATTTTTAATAATATTTGAGGGTATTTCAGGATGTTTAGCCTGGAATTAATCCTTTCCCTGAGAGGGCACTATTGCTTTGCCCTGTGCAAGGGGCAGGCACAACACAGCCCCATGGCAATGCAATGGAGGCAGTGATTGTGTATTTAAAGTGATGTGGGAATCTGTGGGGAGAGAAAGGGACATCACCTTGACAGCTGCCATCCTCTGGTCACCAGTTTCTCATGGTCCTTCTGGTACCTGCACCCACCTGTGTCCCCCTGCACCCTCCAGCATCTCAGGGCCTGGCTGGACAGCCCAGGGGAGGCAGGACATTTTCTTCTCCTGCCTGGGAGGAACATTTCCAGCATCTCAAACTCCCCACCAGCCCCTGACATCCTTTCCCACCCAGATGTGTTGCGGAATGGGAAGGAATAATAAAATCACCTGATTGCTGATAGGTAAAGGGAAGGAGACACCCAACCTTTGTTTGTGCCACAAACAAATACTGTCACTCCTCCGAAAGCTCTTTAGGGACTGTCAGGTCTAAAGAGGACCAGGATTACCTTAACCTGAGTCCCCTGTGGTACGAATGTCACCCTGGTAAGCGCAGGGAGCACGGAGGGTGGTGTGGGAAGCAGAGGTAGTACCTGCCACACAGGTGTAGCTCTGCATCCCTGCCCGTCCCCCTCCCGGGGCTGCCAGCACTATCGCTGCTTTCAAAGGCAGCATAGCTCCAGGCAAATCTGCTCTGCAGATTGTTTCCATCCTGTGTTCCCCATGGTTCTGGCTCTGTCTGTGCCTTGTAGATATAGTAACTTTGCAGCTTGTAAAGATTTGTTTGGTCTCCCACCCCCTCCCCCTACTCCCTCCTAAAATCGGTGATTCTGTGTTGCGGGTACCGGGGAGCGCGGTCACACCACGAAGGTGTCCGTGCCAGATCCTCCTGCAGGACTGACGAGGAGACACCATCCTCCTGATGGTGAGGTCTTACAAAGGACCAGGCCATGCAAAGTCAAAGGGAAGTCCAGGCATCCAAAGGCTGCACGTTCCTGATGTTCAGTCACAGAGGGGCCCCGCTGAGATAAAGAGTGAGATGCAGAAACAGCCAGTACCTGGCTGGCACCTCCACACGTTACCATTGCAGGAATGTTTACTAACAATAAATAGTAATAATGAGATTTTATTACTTCCTGACTCCTAGTCTTACCTACAGCCCCCCAAGAAAAAAAGCCATGCTTCTTGGAAGAGCTCCAGTGGGAAACACGGCGCAGCTGCGGCGCAGAGGGTCCCTCAGAGCCCATTACCTGCTGTACCAACCTCCGCAGTGGCTGGAGCTAAGCACAGGCTCTACTTTAATGCATCCATTTTCCAACTTCTCACGCTCCAGCTGTCTGAAAAGGAGCTGAAAAAAATCCCTTCTTGCTCTCTCCCACCACACACTTGCACAGCAGCTGTAGTTCCCTGTGGTCCCCGTGCTCGGAGAGAACGCTGTGGCAGGACTGGACCCACGGTCTGAAACTGTTTTGTGAGAAGCCAGGCTGCTCCCCCCACTCTCTGAAAAACTAATTTCTTTTTTCAGTTTCTCCTGCTTGACTTCTCCCACTTCTTTTTCCCCAAGCACGCAATCCTGTAAAATGTGCATTTTTGTGCTGTAACAAGCGATTTCTCGCCCGGCCTGTGAAGGAATGGACACCAAACGATGGGTTTGGGGTTTTTGGTGGAAAATCTCCTCACACATACATCTCCTGGTAACCAGATCCATGTGCAGTTCCCCATGTTCCTCTATAGCAGGACTTCTGCTGGCAGGCACTTGGAACTTTGGTCCACTGTATCTTGGACTGACAGGTCCTCCAAACACACTTGAGTTTCCGAAGGAATTTCGGCGAACATCTACAAGTAAGGAAACAAATCCTTTCTTCCTGCAGCAGGCAGGGAATGTAAAAGCTCGAGGACTGCAGCTCTCCAGCTGATACCTTGTTATGCCAAGTTGGAGCACGGAGTAAATTTCTTACAGCCGAGTTATAAACCCCCTGAAAATAGGTTTTATTATGGAAATGTGAACACAGCCATGGCTATAGCAACATGAAAGGCTCTGCTGTAATAATGCTTAGATCCAACTCTTTGTGCACAGTTGGCATAGAAAAGTATTTGGTTTTTGTCGGGTTTTTTGCTGGTACATGTCAGTGTCACTTCACAGTTGGTCTCAGTTTATAACAAAATCCATAAAAATTGTTAGTAATCCTCATTTATAGCTGGGGTCTGAGAAGCACCATCTCAGACATTACTTTACCTATCAAACATGGCTAAAACAGCTATTGACATTTGGAACCACTATTCCTGGAAGGCAAGATGTGATGCTCACAGTTAACTAAGCAGAATGTCTACTGAGTTTAGTCTCTCACACTGTAAAGAATTAGGCTGACTGAGCAAGCCTTGATAATCAGTTTGTTTCAGACAAGAAGGGAAAAAAAGAGAGGAGAAGGGCAGAAAATCATGAAGGGAATCAGTCTGAGACACTCTGCTTTGCTGTCAATTCAAATGCTCTGCATATATCCAGAATCCTGAGATTTCCCTAAAAAATACCCCCATGTTTATATTTCTGTTTTTCAGTTAAAAATAAGAAGGAAAAGAAGTAGAAGGGTTTGATTGTGCTCCTACAGTTTCCACCATTTAAAGAAAGTTAAGCTCTTATGGAAAGCTGTGGCCTATTCTGCTCTTTGGAGAGGGGAAACAATCCAAATTCTAACAAGGACATATCCTTCAAATCAGAAGGCAAAAACAGCTCCCTTCAAATTTTTTAGCACATTTTGTAGAGTCACCCTGCCCTAAAATCTCCAAATGTAACAAACCTCATTTCTGTGGATGGAAAGTGCTTTCAAAAGGCCATGTTTTGCTTAAAGTACTCAAATGGCTGAGTTCTGCTCAGTTCAGTGCATTGACCCCCACCGTGGGAGCAAGGTTACACCATTCAGCCACATCTTCACCTTGAAATCAATCCCTCACCTGTGCCTATCTCTTTTCCTAAAGCAGTTTTAATGATCAGCAGCATGAATCTCTATTTCAGAGGGTCAGTCACATCCTGGGCACTCAGACACACTTCCCCCCATTGCTCTGTAGCAACTTTAGCAAATTCGTTTTGATTTCTACAATCCTGGCACCTCAATTCACTAAGCACCAGCATTCCAAATATAGTTAAATAACAGAATACTTGGAGATAACTTTTGTTTGTTTGGTTTGGTTTGTTTGTTTGTTTTGATATCTGAATATCCTTTCCACTCAGTGGGTTGATTAATGATTACACATAAAATAAATAAATTTATATGGCCATTTTATCAATGAGGTAGTTTGGGAAGTCAAGGGAAAAAAAGGGAACACAGTCTGAAAAACAAAAAAAAAAAATTGTAAAAATGTACCCTTTTAAGATGACAAATATGTTTCTCTCTTTTTTTCCCCCCCACACACCTCAGGATGTGTCTCCAGCTGGAGAAAGCCAGTGCCATGTGTTTGTAATACACATATAACAGTATTGGCTCTTCTGCTGCTATTGTGGAGCTCTTGGAGATACTCTGCATAAATACAAACCTTTGTAAAGGAACATAAAGTTTAAATGCAAACTTTGTGGTGAGATCATGTTGCCCAGGCCAATTTGGACTGCCTTTTCATTTTGATGCTCTGCTTCCATAAGGGCTATTGAGGAACAAATACTAAATTTTACTCCGTTTTTAAAACTTCTCATCATATTTATGGTATTATTACCTTGCATATACTCTGGCTGGAGCAAGAGGTAACGTTGTCTTTGTTTCCTGATTGGAGAGAGAAGAGCTAAGGCCTCACATTTTCAGAAAGGAAAAGCCTTTATGGGTAGGAGATGTACAACCATAATGAAGTTAAAAATTGGGATTCGCCTCTGGTGGGCATCTGGCCCTCAACCAGTCTCACTCAAAGCTATTTACAGAGGCTTAGAGGAATTTCCAGCAGTCTTTTCACACATAGATAGTTTGTAATAGTTTGTTGTTTGGGATCCTGGATTGTGTAGTCATCAGTTTCCAATGATTTGTTGTGACAGTACTTAAAGGACTCACGAGTGATACTCTGCAGGCAACTAAATGAATAGCATATTGCCATGAGCAAAGGTATTTTTACTGTTCTTCTGCTGACTTTTATGTTTATTTTACAGCTGTGTTATTTAATATGCAGATACTTTCTTAGTTTTGGTTTGGTTTTTTTTAATTGGAATAACTGGTTCTGTCAATTTTTGAACCCTCCCAAAGGGAGGTGGTAATGTGGAGCCTTAGTGGGAGCAACATTTTATTTGGTGTTGGTAGTTTTGTCTGCTTATGATCTGCTGGGATTTGCCTCTTACAGACTTATTTGGATATTTTTTTAGCTTTCCATTATTTGACTCATTTCAGTGGTGAAGTAATCAATATTTGTCTGAAAAGTTTCCATCAAAATTGTCCTTTTATTTAATTCCTAACATTTTCTAGACACTCAGCCAGTCTGTTTCCTGATTTTTATAGTCTAGTTTATTGCTACTTGCCTAAGAATCTGTCATTTTTTTCCTGATGCTTATTGGTTGCTGATCATTTTTAATTTATTGCCACTTCCTTGTTTTTCCATCACATTTGTTGACGTAGTTATGGCTGGAGTTACATGCACACAACCAGTAACTCAATTAGGGAATACTTTGTCTTTTGGCTAACCAAAAAACATCCCTACAAACGATTAATAGATGAAATATAGAAAGTGTAGCATTTCAAAGTTGCCAAAACGTGGAATATTTTACAATTCAGCCGAGTCATCTGTTTAACAGCCCCTGTTTTGTTTTGTGTATTACTCTCCCATACATGTGCTTTTGGTTTTGAACCTTTATTGGTTTTGTCCTTTATTTCCACTCTTTCCTTAGTACAGACACATAGGAAATCATAACTGAAATAATATTCATAGTTTGGTGAATGGTGTGAATAGAAGCAAATACTCTCTGCTTCCATCTGAGAAGCAGACCAGGAGAGAAAAAAAAAATTAATAAATTTGCATCAGACCTGGTGCAGTGATGTTAAAAATGGAGGCAGGATCAAGTATTTATCATTTTTAATAAAAGAAATAGGTTGGGCCTGGGAAGAAAAAAACAAATATAACTAGGTGAAATATCCTTGTAGTGAATTATTATCAAATCCTTGGAGCTGTTTAGCCCTTTACATTGTCAGGTAAACCTCCCCATGGGATTTGAAGGTGTATTTATTGATTTTGTTATTAAAAAATACATTTGAAATTTTGAAAAATGTGGATCAAAATCTGGTTTATGCAGAGTATTAAATTTATACTGTTGAAGGTGGAATTAAAATCTGGGCCATCATTTTTAAAGCCTAAAACGTTTTTGGCACTTTTGGTGAAAGCCTAGAATGATTGCTTAAAACCAATTTCTTTTTAACCTCATCTCTGTATGTAATCAGTTAAAAAATCTCCACTATTAATGGCTAAGGGAAATAAGTATTTCAAGGTTTATTTCAGAGGGTGGGGGGAGATTGTGAGTGGAAATTCATAAAAACTGTGCTTTCAGACCTGGTAAAAACTGTGTGTTTGGGGTTTTTCAATCCTACTTGAAAGGAAAACCTTTATCCATGAAAAAAAATGCACAAATATGCATAAGAATTAATTGCATCAGCTGTATAGCAAAAAATCACCTGTCAATGCACTGCAATGGGCAATATCCTGGACTGAACTATGAAACTATTTAATTAGCTCCAAAAGTAGCAAATAAAATTTGCACTCCACGAGGTAACAAATGCTCATTGTGTCAATGACTGTAAAGGAGAATGGAGGTAATTTGTGAAAACACTTGCTTGGCTCTTGATAACTTTAATCACACAGCTTTTTCCTGAATCCACAGCCAGTGGAGTCATGTGATTATGGGATTGATTCAAATTTAACTTCCTCTGCATCCAGCAAAGCTAGAAGCACATAAAAATAAAAAAAATTCCTGAAATTTTTACTGAAAAAAATTAACAAATGAAAGGCCTGACTCATAATTTTCATAGTCCAAAGGAGAGTGCTCTTTAAACCCATGGTATGGTCTTACTCACCTGACCCAGAAAAAAAACCCCTAAATCCAAACCACTTAAAAAAAATCTTAATACAGGGTCTTATGTCAGCCAATTTCACCCAGAATTCTGGATATGGAATGGGGCAGGACAAACCCTAAGAATTTTCAGAATTTGAAGGAAGGTGTGCGTCATTCTGGTTGGCATTTTTGTATTTGTTTCTCTCTAGGAAGATAGAAAAGTCCTATTAAATCCTTTGAAACATTTCAACACAGCTGAGCAGACTTGCCCATCTTACTCCAACCCCCTGCTTTCATTTAAAAAAATAGAACAAAAAAACCCTCCCCAACTTGAACTCTTCCAAGCTCCCCAAGGAAATTAACTACAAAAAAACCTATGCTAATGGAACATTAAAGTTGTAATGTAAAACCATAAAAGTCAGGAAATTCAAAGTTAGGTCTCCCATGGTACCTCTAAGTCTGTCGCCTCATGCACATGCACCACGATAGGACGCTCAGAAATGAACAACTGGGCTAAATACAGGCACCTTGCTAACTGCTCAAGGATTTTATTTATTCCTAATGTTGTTTTGTTGCTGGTCACCTTCTGGGGCACTGCACTGATGCAAGTTGTGCTCGGCACGGGGCACTGAGAGCTCAGAGATCTCCATCCCCGTGCAGGCAGAGACAGCCAGGGCTTGTCTAAACCCAAACCCAGCTGAGATGCACGAATTTGTGTTTCTTTTATGTTCAACTTTAGCATAGGGTTAGTTAATCTTAAGCAGCAGCCATACAAAAGCTGCGTTTTTGTTTGGGCAGGAGATCAAGTTCTTCATAGAAATATTTTAGAAGGGAAAAAAAAAAGGAAAAGAGAGGAGGAGGAACTGGGGCAGCTGTGCGCGAGCGATGGCAGATACCTCATTCGGTGATTCTGTAAAAATAATATTCTAGTGATAGCATTTATGAGGGGGATTTATAGGACAATTTTGCAGCCCACATGTGTATAAGAGTCACCAAAGCAATTCATATCGAGGAAAGAGGGCAACACATTTCAGCAAAGCAATTTTAACAAATATCCTTCCCGATATGCAATATATATATTTATATAATCGAAGGTCTGCACACAATAAACCCAGGAGATTGGTATCTCTCCCCAGTTCTACCTTTTGACACCCTCCTCAGCCCTGAGCACGAACAATGAGCTGCCACTCAACAAGCACAACTGACCGGAAGAATCAAAACAATTCTTGGAAAAAAAAAATTAGGTTATCATTCATTAGCTCTCTATCATTTGGCCACCAGTAGGCTGCAGGATATGAGGGCCATTTAATTAGGCCCTGCACTAGTCTCTGGTGTGAAAAAGGCTCTCAAAAGCTTTGATTCCCCACAGCTTCACAGCAGGAAGTTGTTGGCGATAATTGACACAGGATTTCCTTGTTAACCAGCAGCAGACATGCTGGATTAAAGCGACAGAGATCTAGAGAAGAAAGTGAAAAGAGATAAGAAGCTCGGAAAGACTTCTGCTTATTTTGCACTTGAGGATGATGAGCAAATAGCAATAACAAACTGGAGTGCTGCTCCCTGTGAGTAAGGCCTCCACTTATCAGACCCATTTCAGCTTGACTGATCAAAGATTGACTTCCCTTAAAATAACATAGGCCTGGGGTTTGTTAGTTTATTAAGCTGCAGGTTTTATGAATTATCGCAGTTTTAAAGATGGATTGCAGTTTATGTGAAGGAGTAGAGGATTATCAGGTTTTCATCTAAACAATTATAAAATATCACAGCTGAAAGCTTACTTGCAAATGACATCATTTTCTTCTGCAAACTAAACAGGTCATTGTATGCCTTCATGTAAGCATTTCCAGCAAGTGCACACATACAGTAAAATTACCTCTGCAGCAGAGATGATAGCCCAGTAAAATCTGTATTTTAACTTTCAAAGTGCATGAAAGCCGCACACTCCCTTACGCTGGTCCAATAACTTTATTTAATTTTTGACTGGGACCTTTTAGGTCTAGTTATGTTAAAGAAAGAGAGAAATGGCCTATTGAAATCTTTCCTTAAATGTGGTCGTGATAAATGGTACTGAAACAGATCCACATGAGTATAGTTAAATGAAATGTCCACTTTAGAGCAGAAACAATTATTGGATATCACTTAATAACTTAACCTTACAACAGCACATGTGGCATTAATAAAGAACTGAGAGTAATAAAAGCTGCTACTACTCCTATGCTCAGTGTGTGCAGGCAGGAGTGTGTGTATGGGCAGGAGCCAGGGGAAAAGCAGGACACTAGAGGGGCAGGAGCAGGGGAAGGACAGAGGAGAAGGCAGGAGGTAATGGGCCAGCAGTGGTTCTGGATGAGGTGGAAAGGGAGAGGCAGGTGCAGCAGGGGAAGGGACATGGGCAGGCAAGCTATATATTACATATCAGGAAGGATATTTTTTATCCTGAGCCATAACTACAACTCTTTGCTAGCTGCTGGCCACCTGTGAACCCCCTCACCACAGCTGAGCCCCATCCTTTGAGGCAGCCCTGAAGGAAACTGCACAGCCCTAGATCACCAATGGGGTTACCACAAAACCCAAATAAATTCCCAGAGTGTGTTCCCTCTGCTGGGAAAAGGCTGTGTGAATGCTGCTACATCCAGGATCCTGCAGGTAAACTGTGCAACGCCCAGAAATCTCTGCAGGATGGAGAGATCCTGGAAAAAGCTGTCCATGGAGGGTACATGTTCTCCTCTGTACTACCAACATCCTTTTCAACAAGGACACCCAGCTGGTGGATTACCATGTGTTTTAACCCAGGTGACACAGCACTAATTCCAGGGGCACTGCAAACTGAGAAGCTTTTTAAGCTCAGGGGCAGTTTTAGGTATGGAGGGGTCTGCTGGATGAGGCCCAGAGTGTGGGATCCATTCAGAGGCAGAATTTTTTTCTGTGGCAAATGGAGGTCTCATGGAGCTCCTCTGTCTCTGTCCTATGACACTTAACACACACAAGTTCATTGACCATTGTACAGTCAAAATAAATAGTTTCTTCTCATTTATCATCATTTCTAGCTTACCTTGTCAAGCTTCTTTTGAGCCTGACACAAATCTCTCTGAGAGGCCTCATGTTGACTCAAGTGGGTCGTGTGCCCTATTGCTCTGTCCCATCACCAAAAAAAAAATAGGTTAACAGAGGAGAGTGATTCTCTGGTTCAGTATTTCAGGGTGCTCGAGCAACCTGTTCTTACTCTGCACAGAGCAGGGGCAGTTGTTAACAAACACACACCCTCACTGCAGGACTGGGCCCTTGTGAAGGGGTAGTGCCACAATATGTCAGGTTGTAGGTGTCCTTTTCTGTTTTGAAATATAGAATGTCACCACATTTTGAAAAAGTTAGTTTCGCACATTTTGAAGGGAGAAATATTGATTTAGCAAATTTAAATATTTATTGTTATTGAAGTTCTTGCAGTTTTTAATGGTGAAGAACAGAATTAAATTACAATTCATCTTCTTTGGGTTCCTTTAGTTATGTATTTTTTTCAAAACTACCACTATTGCCATGGACTTATAAGCACACTAATAAATATTTTTAAAAAAAAAATATTTTAAACAAAGAATCTATTCTACTTTTGATGTAGTAAATTGAGATTTGTGGTCAACTAGTAACCAGTATCCAGGACTAATCCACCTTAAGGCTAGCAAAAGACTTTGTTAATTTTCCTGGGAATTTGGGTCTCTTTAATTCACATATCTACATATGGTAGATATGATTCTTTCATTTGCTATGGCATTTGATAAAATCCTACTTTTATAAATGATGCATCTGCTTTTAATGTCTTAAATCCTGTGATTGAATAGACAAATCTTCCCCCTTGTCTTTTTTTTTTTTTTTTTAATATTTAAAAGGCCTTACTGCCTTAAAACATACATCAAGAAACATTGTAATAGAGAAATACACTTTTAAGACAAAGTGACAGATTTACATATCTGTGTGATGTGACTCTCTTGACAACCAATAAATGTATTATATTGATGAAGTGAATATGTTCTCTATCTGGTCATTTTCAACTGGAAACTAATAACCAGCATCACCATATCAGGCATGCAATAACCTGGGTTAAAACTAGGTTCATCAAATAAATCACTCAGGAATTTTTCTATTTCTTTCCCAAGACACGTTGCACATCTGCTTAGTGAAAGGAGGAAAGAAGCAATATTTCTTTGATCAAAGTCTTTTTTAATATCCTTGTATCTGTCCTTTGGGAATGCTATCTCTGGACTTTGGCTGGGCAGAGACGCTCAGCATCTCCTGGAAGGTGCTAAGCACCCTTTTACTGCCATCCACTGCAGCAGGAATATTCTGTTCCTTGCAAGATAGGGCTCCTCCAGAACATTTGCTGATGCTACATTACTTCCTAATGGTCCACGAAATGACATAAATTCAGAATCTCTGAAAACAAAACGCAAGGTGTTTTTAATGAGTCCCAGTTTATATCAACAGCTTTCAGGGGGAATAAAAAATAATAAAAAATTCCTAGGCTGAAAAGAATACTGTATTGAATTTACCCCAAGCCTCTATCTCATAGACATGAAACACCTATACATATGTAGAGATCTCTAAGAAACACTTTGAAAAGCTACGTTGTGCTTTTAACTTTTTATAAAGTCTTATTAATATCATTTAGAGTGGCCATGTGGCTGCCTTCCTGCCTGGCCTCTTTTACTGTAGGCTTGGCAGTTGTTACCCCAAGCACCACACATGTGTGGATGGAGCTGAGCGTGGGCAGCAGCCATTTCACTGAGGCAGCTGGGTTTTGTCACATTTCAAACTGGCAAGCCTAACGCCTCTTCTCACAGGATACAAATCCTGTATGAAATTCCCAGAGTCGAGCCAGGGCTCGGCCTGGCACAGGCAAATCAGGCTGGTTTTTTTTCAGGTGAGTGTGACTGCAGAAGTGTATAGACCATGGGGGATTTTTAATGTGCTTCCATTTCTGCTGGAGCCACGGAGAGTTGGGGTAGGACTTGAGGATTTGCAGGATCAAAGTGTGAAAGTGCAGCCCCCTCCCACACTTCTGGCTGTGGATAGAGTGCTTTTCCTTGACTGAGTGGCAGCTGATATCCACAGCCCAGGCTTGCCCTGGTTTCAGGTGAGAAGAATGTTGAAAACAGGCAGTGAAGCTGGTGAAGGGTCTGGTGAACGTGTCCTGTGAGGAGCAGCTGAGGGAGCTGGGGGTGTTCAGTCAGGAGAACAGGATGCTCAGGGAGGAGCATCCTCATTGCTCTCTGCAGCTCCCTGACAGGAGGGTGGACGAGGTGGGGGTTGGTCTATTCTGCCATGTCTCAAGTGAAAGAATGAGAGAAAATGGCCTGAAGTTGCCCCAGGGAGGGTTCTGATTCAATATCAGAAAAAAAACTGCTGGAAGAATGTTATACATTTGGTTGCCCAGGGTGCTGGTGGGATTACTGTTTCTGGAAATGTTCAAGAGCCATCTGGATGTGGTACTTGGAGATATGGTTCAGGGGTGATGATGGTGGTGCTGGGTTTTGACAGATGGACTAAATGATCTTGAAAGTCTCTTCCAGCCTTGATGGCCCCATGATAACACAGAGAGGGAAAATGGCAGCTACATTGCTTTTCTTTATCCTGGAACTTGCAAGCTGGTAAATGTGGCAGAGAAGGAGCTGGAATTGCCTCAAAGAACAGCCTTTTGGCATCCTGATGTATTCCAGACCCACAGCCCCCCAAGAGACTGGACCCCTTCCACCTCTCCATGCTGCCATGGAAGAGGCAAAGCCATGCAGGAAGCACAGATCAGCTCTGCTGAAGACTCCTGGGTTTCTACAATCTATTTTCCTTTCTATGGTGGGGCAGAATGATACAGAGGCAAGCCAAAAGAAATTTGGATAGGAGTTGGTTTCATAGGCTTAAGGCCAAATGCTCAAATAAGTTTTAAATTAGACATTATGGGCTTGGTGTCACTTTTCTTGCTGCTCCCTAGGTGCTACCTGAGAATCAGGCCTCATGCAAACTCTAGTGAGATGTGTTACAGGCCCAACACTGCATTTCTAGGTAGGGCATTTGGGCAAAAAGTCACCCTACACTTTTCATTATAAAGCACCATTTCCATCAACTGCACAGGCAGACTTTTCTCCACATTGAGTGTCTTACTTGGGCTTGGATTTTTGGGTGAGACTGTGGCACAAAACATTCAACAGGGATAGTAAAGGATGTGTCTCCTGAAATTCAGTGCAAATCCATGCCCACTCAGCTTTGGCATAACTGCAAACTTCTTCAGAACTGCTTCCAAACTGGGATTTACCAGAATCTGGTTAGTACTTCAGAATTCTCCCCAGTTAGCAGCCCACATGCAGCTGGACCCTCTTATGAGAAAAAAGAGAATATTATAAGGAGATGTTAGGGGGTAGAAGTAGACAGACCTTTAACTGTTTTTCTGCTAGATCTTACCTTTTTATATAAATCTATAAACATATAAATAAATAAAAGTGCAAATCTGCTCTGTTGGCAACAAATAGGTGGGAAACCCACGTGCTAAGCTGAGTTCTCAGCCCTCTCCTAAGGCTGCACCATAGATGGGATAACAATCTGCCAGTTGTATTTATTGTACCAGTTACAGAATTGGCAAAACATGTAATCTAAAATCAAAGTAAAATCCACTCGGCCTGTATATGTAATATTATATATGGGCCACAAATGACACAAAAGAAACAATATAATTAAATTCATAATCCATTTAAATGCATTTAATCTATATTTTTACTTAAACAGCTCTTAAATGATAGTATTTTAAGGACAGTAAAATTTTCCAAATAAGCTGTTAGGTAACATAAGCAAGGAAAAGCAGACATGAGCAGCTGGAAATATTCTTTTTCTTGCATTTGTATGTGTTTTTCATGCCAATTCACCTGAAAATATACCACTTAAGGCAGCAGTACCCAAGTGTAAGGTTTTTGGGTGAGTAGATTGGAGTAATTTGTGACACCCTCTTTATTACCACGAACTGAAATCCAGTGTGGTGCTCACGAGAAGATTTCCACCCCATCTAAGATCTGAAGTTAATTCCCAGAGCTACTGATTCCACAGGGCTTCTATCTTTGTTCAGGAGATAAGTGGGATTGAAAAGCTCCCGGCAACTTGACCAGGGCCCAGCAGATTTGGATTAATTTCACTCAAAGATTTTCCTTAACTGGATGTCGTACAACTTTTAAAAAGTCGTTTGCTACCCAAAGAAAAGATGTAGGATCACAGGACTAGCATGACATTTAGGAGAAAAGGAGAAAGACCCGCTTATTTTGCCCTGGAAGTAAAAGGTGGTTGGTTTGACATCATGGTGAAAATATCTGTGTGCATCTGCATAAACAGGAGAATGCAGTTACCTGAGGAGTGGAAAAGTGGGAATATTTGCCTATCTGTTGATAGCAACACCTCACGACAGAGGCAGCCAGTGCTCTGAGCTTAAGTTGTATTTATTAAAAAATGGTAGCTGTACTAGTAGCTTGCTTTGTTTTTTTAACTCCTAAACATGAAAAGCAAATGTGAATCAACCTCTTTAAATTAAATATGAGAAACAATTACATTTTGACAGTTTAATTGCATTCTTCCTCCAACATGGCATTCTAAACAAGATACCACATGTATTTAGCATGCTGATTATATTTTTAG
This sequence comes from Nicator chloris, assembly GCA_013400495.1. Classification (NCBI taxonomy): domain Eukaryota; kingdom Metazoa; phylum Chordata; class Aves; order Passeriformes; family Pycnonotidae; genus Nicator; species Nicator chloris. The sequence goes on along the minus strand of WAAE01023731.1, from coordinate 18,181 downwards.
ATTGTTTTGCAATTAAGAAAGTATCCCTAAAAGAGATAAAATAATTGGTTGACTAAATCACTATTTCTTGAGGGAACAATATTAAGAAATGAATGTTGAATGGCTGTATCCATAATAATTAGCTTTTAAATCACTGCTTAAAGGTTTTAGGTTTTAGCCTTCAAAATGGTATCTGTCATTCAATTTGCTGCATATTATTCAACTTTGCTTATGTAAAAAAAAAAAGAAGAAGCTCCAGCTACTGCCAACAAAACAGTTTTCAGTGTAAATGACAGAATCTCATGGATTTTAATGGCAAAAAAAACCAGGCACCCAAAAATGTCCTTCATTAGCACTGTCCTAGTTTGTGTCTCTGATGGTCATTGTGCCATTGATGTTGAAAATAGAAGAAAAGATACTCACTTATTACAATCATTGACTATTCAAGCACATTCCAGCTTCTCTGCAGCGGAGGGTGACCTTCACAACGCTTTTATTATTTTGCATAAGTCATTTTAGTATTTTTTTAATTAAAAAAAAAAAAGGAAGATTGAATACCAAGACGTTGCACAAGTTTCTGTCATTTCTCCTCAACACTGGATTCAAATAGGATGGTGGGATCTGAGTTTGAAAACTTGCATTCCCCATTCCCCAGGTTAAAACTGCCTCTGGTTGACATTCTTCCAAAATTTCATTTTATAAATAAATTAGTCTATTTAAAAGATGCACATTGGAATCAAACTTCTGATTCTGTTGGAACAAAACTCTGTTTATAATTTTCATTTCAATTCACAAGAATCTCCCAAACATCCCCTTTTATTTTTACAAAATATTTTTGTCTTTTCATACTGACAACAAACTAAAAAGAAATCTCACTTTCTTCCAGTGAAGTCAATGCAAGCTTTTATTCTGAGCATATTCTCTGTAAATTTGTGCAAAGCCAAGTCATTATTCAGAGAAGACACACAGTAGGCTCATGATTCACAACAAGACCATATGGAATTTCCTGGAATTTGATTTTGAGGTATCAAATAAAATTGTACTTAGGAGGAAGAAAGTGAGAGGCTGAACTGCAGCTGAGTCTGAAGCAACAGGGCTAAGACTTTTCACTAGGAATATTAAGTTTGACCTGCTTGCAATGCTCTTCAAGGTGCATTGATTTCCTACTGAGGTGGATACAAAAATATGTGGGTAGAGGTGCCAGTAGTTCATGGATGAGAGATTTGTGAGGGGAAAGAGAGGTGAGCCCAAACATACGGGATAAAGTGAAGAAGATATGCTGGTGAGAAGCAGAACACAACAGTACTGAAGGGTCTAATCAGCTGAAAATATTCCCAGTGCTAGTGCAGAGAGGGTCTGTTCCAGCAGGTTTGAGAACAGGAACCAGATAGGTGGGGAGAGAGAACTGGGATTGCCCAGTAGACACAGCTGGAATGAGCCCACAGACATTTCAACACACAAGCTCACAGCATCACACTTTACCTATTCTTCTGTAAAAGGCCTGAGGATGCCTGATCCACACTGGCTGTTGAAATAAATGCCTTTCAGTACTCTAGTGCTCTGTAATTCTACAAAATAACTGGCAAATTCAGGGTAACAAGAGATCTTTATTTAGTGCACAATCCCAAGTGCAAGGTCCCAGAGAAACAGCAGGGTAACAACCTCATCACCTGCAGGAAATTATTTCAGAACTGTTTCCAAATTGGGATTTGGAAAGAAAGAAGTGGTGGTGAGATACAGCCATGAACTCTTTCCACCCAGCACTGCTGAACTGTGAAAATCATGATGAAAGTCATGATAGGAACCTGCAAGAAGGCAGAACACCCTCTACATGCTTCTGGCTTTTCAACAGCAGTTGTGCCAGTACAGGATATTGCTTCCCCACAGACCTCACCAAGCTTGAGATGATGGCTCTGTGTTTTACAGGCTGAGAGCTGACCTATCTCCCCTTTGATTCAAAGGCTGTCTCCTGATTGCAAATTGTCTAAAGCAGCTCCAATATGGCAGGGGCTGGAGTTGGAATAGTTACACCCAAATGAGCTTTCAGGTAACAGGTTTTGATGGCAGATTATCAATAGCTGAGCAAAGATGGCTCCTTCCATGCCAGCTGCTACTTGGCAGCAGCAGCATCTGACTCCCATGGAGCTACAGCCAGCAAATCATCCTACTCCTAAATCACCCTGCACCTTGTGCTGCCCCAGCCTTGCTGGTGTTGCAGCCAGGGTAACAGGATGCATAAGATCAGCAATGAGATCCCCAAAAAACTCAGTGCAGAGATGTGGAAACTAATCCAGAGAAGGGAAGAAACAACAGTGTTAGATGAGCTCAGCAATCCTTGTTTCACACTGCATAAGTTTTACTCAGTGCAACACAGACTCCAAGTTCCAGCTCTTTCTGGGACCCTCATTAAAATAAGTTGGCTGATGAACAAATTTACTTCTTATAGCAAACAGCCAATATTCATAAACCAGATCCCAGCATTTCAAGAGTTCTATCACCAAGATCCCCCTATAGAGTGGGGTCAGGGAGACAGCCCAGGTAAGATTTCTGTCTTTGTGCACTGCCTACAGGAAGCAGGCAACCAGTTTCTTAATAAGGTGCTTAATGCAAGGGCCTAAAGCAGGTGGGAATGAGTCTGGATGCCAGTGGCCACCTGGAGATGCAGGAGCAGCAAGCTGATGCTTTCATGGACCTGCTCCTTTCTACTGCAGCAATAAAACTGAATGTATTTATTGATCTGTACCGTGTTGCTGGGATTCCTTCCCCAGCCCTCTCAATTCAACAGATGTGATCCAACCTAAGTCCACTGTGGAAGAAAAAGGGATGGTGAACCTCTAGTCCAGGTTTAAACTTCAGACAAACAACAGGCAGTTTTTGGCACAGAGGAGAGATTTAAAATGAGCACAAATTGGTGAGCTAAATATTGAAAAAGGGGGCAAATTATCGAAATTCGGGCCAGATATTTTGGGTAAAACACACCAGAAGTAATATATATTCTAAAGAAAAATACTGATAAACTGTGGAATTACAGGCCAACTCTTTCTTCTTTTTCCTAAAAGTCTGGAGTATGCCTTGTAGCTCATCATATTTTTGGCTTCTGGCACATATTTTATTAACTTCCATTATATACAGAAACAAAACAGACCACTATTTTGAAAAAATGCTGTGAGTAAAAAAAGAAATAGAATGGCATATTCAAAGAGTAATTAAAGACTCTCTTAAGAAAGTTAAAAGCTGAGCAGTGTTTAGAGACTTTTGCACAAAAATATTACACAAAAATATGAAGCCATTTGCATCTACATTTGTCAGCCATGTGAATTCCCCTGAGATTTAGTTTGGCTTCTCCATTTAAGACATTACAGATACTGAAAACTGAGGACTAAAAATTTGGCTCGCTATCAAACCCAAGTTTGAGTTTAGATGATGCAGGAGAAATCAACAGAGTGGTACCTCCCTTAACTGATTCCAGTCTACTCAATTACCAGTAGAAATTGCTTCATGTGCCAAAACCCTTTAAGTCCGACACAGCCTGATAAAGATGCCTGCAAAGCTAAGAAACTGTGAAACTTTCAGTATAAGTGAATACTGTTAAGGACAAAAGACATCCAGGAACATGGGTTTGTTTTTTTTCTGTTCTCTCTGTTCCAGAGATCTGGTCTAATCTGAGAAACTCATAGGTGACACACAGATTAGAAAAGCATGGGCATGCAATGTTATCAATGGCCTTGTGATCGTGGAGTGAGACTTTACCAGCATGGTAAACCTTGCTACTGCTGGCATTGGTGTTGCTGCTCCTGTTATTCTTTCATAGCGAGCATTTTGCCACACACACCAAGCCCTGTCTGCTCCTCAGGTGTAATATAGGCTAAAGATGTTCTGGAGAACGTTCCAGAGAATCCCCAGTAACTTTAGCAAAGTCCTGTGGAAGATATATGTCTAAGGCAAAAGGCCTAATGTTAGAAGTCATGCAAATGAAGGAGGACAGGGCCCCAACCTGAAAGCGTGTTAGGCAAATAAAGACATGATCATGGAATTGCAGAATGTTTTGGGTTGGAAGGGGCCTTAAAGGTCATCTAGCTCCAACCCCCTGCCATGGGCAGAGACATCTTTCCACTTAGACCAGGCTGTTAAGAGCCCCATCCAGCCTGGTCTTGAACACTTCCAGGATGGGACACCCACAGCTTCTCTGGGCAACCTGTTCTCTGCCTCACCATCCTCACAGGGAAGAATTTCCTCCTCATATCCAATTTAAATTAACCCTCCTCCAACTCAAAACCATTCCCCTTTGTCCTATCGCTGCATGCCTTTGCAAAAAGTCCCCGCGGAAATAAATTATCTTTTCATATAAAAATCTTCTAAAGCCCTTTTTCAGAAGAGTAATAGAGCTGCCAGTCCAACACCTGCAGGGTTGGAAATAATTTACTTAGCCTCGCCGACTTTGAGGCAGGTTCTTCGTTTGATGAATGGCCCAATTAAACATCTGTTAATCACGACGTTATCTCGAGGTGGAATACCTACTTCTCCCATCCCCTCTCCCTGCCAGATAACATCGGGGAGCCCCCAGGAGAGCAGTGGGCAGTCCAGCAGGGCTCGGAGGGGGTGGCCGGGGCGCTGGCAGCGGCTGTGGGGCTGTGCCTCCCTCCCCCTCCGCGCAACCTCCCCGTAACCTCGGGCTCCTGAACCCCCGTGTACGTTTTAGGCCTTGATAATAAAGCAACATCTGCGAACTTACAAGTGCTTTACTCGAGTTAATTGAGTAAATTGAAGCAAGCTGCGGTGCAGGGGTGATCTATGATCCCAGGTTGCGGGCCGAGAAGGGAGACAACAGATTTACTGCAAAGACAGTGGGCGGCCTTTTGTTCAGGCCCTGGTTCACGGGAAGTTTGAGGTCACGAGGGATTAAAATATCTTCAGAAACAAATGGAATAATTTGGCTGAAATATAAGGCACGCAGTGCCAGCTCATGCCAGGAAACCAGGGGTGATTTATGTGCCTTCAATCCAACACATTTTTCTGATATCTGCCCCATTAGGTTGAATTTATAGATTTTTGGGAGGATATGTATCCTCGTCTCTGCTATTCTGACATGTTTGTGCTCTGGGGAGCAGTTCCAAGGATTGCAAAATAAATAAAAGGGTGCATTACCTTGTATTCACAATGTTCTGTTCACATCTCAGGGGAGGAAAAAGAAAAAAGAAGTAAAGGGAAAAAGAAAAAAAAGAAACCAAAGCAAACTCCCAACCTCCCATTTACTATACTTGTTTGGGAATTACTTATTAAAAAAGACATTAAACAGGTAATGCTCTTTCTCCTATAACCTGTACAAGTCATTAAGTTTAAGCACAATTCGCCACCTTGAAGCAATTGGATACATTGTAATTTGTTTTATGGTCTCACAGATGCAAGGTATTTGCCGAGCTATAAATACATAAAAGTGGTTTATACGAGCAGCCCGTACCCTGCACGAGTTAGGCACGGGACAGCCTCTCCAGGTTTCCCTATTCCCAGGCACACACACACACACACACACACACGCACACGCGGGCTCATGCGCTCTGTTTATTCTCTTTTTTTGTTGTTTTTATTTTTTTTTTAAAGCCTGACTCACTTTTAGTGGGATGTACCGTCCCTTTTGTAGTTTCTCTGCTGCTTTATTAAATCCCAGATCCCTTACAAAACTGTACAATTTTAATAACACAAATCCACGCAGGCCATAAAGCTGTCGAAATGTACATAGCACCAGCCGTGATCAGCTGCAGTGATATCATCAGCCCTGATTAGCCAGGGCCGGTCACGCGACAAGGTTTTATTACAAGTGTCATTTACATTTTTGACAGTTTTACAAGGCTTAATGGCTTTGTATTAAATACATTGTGTTTCAAGGAAACTGACAGCTCAGGGTATCTTGTAAATACAATGCTGCGGCATTTCCTCTGAAGCAATGCGGAGGAAAAACGAGACATCCAGTGTTGCTCTTGTAAACACGGACATCTAGCCAAAAACAAAACTTCACCCGAGCCAAAGCTTAAGTCCAAGTATGAAAAAAATGCTAAGAAAATTTTTTTCTCTTTTCTTTTTTAATATATGTATATTTATATATCAAGCTACAGATGTCTTGTAACATACTAAAACTTTTTGTAGCAAAAGCATTTGCAATCGCTGGAACACCTGAGGCATGTTCCCCACAGAAATTAATGAGACAATGCTCTTTGCAAAAATTTACTACAAAAAGCTGATTTATTGTTTGTTTCTTGTACAAACAAAAAGCACTGCCTGGGGGCATTAAAGTATTTCTGAACCAACTTACCAAGGTGGTATCCATTTTTAATCTCATGAGGAAACTTTTCCTAAACTGATTGTTTCTCATATGTTTTAATCACAAATGAGGATGAAATTCATAACATTACCTCTGTTTCTGCTTGGATTTGGGGGTTCACTTGGGCCTAAGATAGAGATGATTAGAAGAAAACAGCTTTGAATGACAGTGAGTCATAATCCAAATTAAAATCTCTACTTTTTGGTATAGAACAGTCACTTCAGAAATTAAAAGGAGTCCCTCAACCTGAAAAGCACCTTGACTTGAAGCAGATAGGCATTTTCACAGCAAAATCAAGAGCAGACCAAGCATTTCAGGCCTGTGCATCAAGTGTAAGTTTTGCCCCCCACAGAGTATCTACTTACGCATGTAATAATTCTCCAACTGATTAAATTTGTGCAACCTGTTATTTACTAGATGAATTGGGTTATTAATCCCAGATGTATTCCACTCAGTGCTGTTTCTGTGCCAGTTTCTCAACAAACAGCATCAGTATCCCTTATCATTTACACACACAGGTTTTATTAGTTTGATTATATCAACTTAATAAAACTGGTACAGTCTCTTTATATTACAGCCTTTTCTTGATGTGGTGACCAGTATGAATTTACTCACACCACTAGAAATTCTGCCATTAGCAGTGGAAGGAATGCTTTTGCTGCTGCACCAGAAGACACACTAGAGATTAGCTATTTAGATTAAATAAATGGAGAGTGACAAAACAGTACTCACAAATCAAAATCTAAAACAAGCATAAAAAAATTAATTTACCTTGAGCCTGAATAGAATAGTGTTGCTTATGTGTCCAGTTTGATGTGAGTAGAACACTAGAGCTATTTTAATGCTTTTTGAGAGTAAAGATCCTTAAAGTCTAAATTCATGAAGAAAAAGATAAATCAATGTATGATCACTTTCTATCTTTGATGATATCAGGGAGCACTAAGAGAGTTGCTGTCTTGTTTTACCACAAGCACACACATATTAGTTTCAAATTTAGATAGTTTCTGGAGATGATTTTGGCATGTCCTTGTATTTATTCCCATTGACTTTTTAACCACTTCATTGATTACTTCAAACAGGCTCAGGCATTTGATCCACCCTAATTCTGCACACATCATTTCAGTGATGTCTGTGGCCCATATCCAGATGACCTACTGAACAGGTAGTTCCCAACGCAAAAGTGCTACAGTGTCCGTAGAAATTACCCTCAAATTCTGTAAAAGTACAAAAGGAAGACAGGTATTTGGGATAAATCATAGTAGAGTACTTTTAGTGAGGTAAATCTGTCATTTGCTTGCCCAGTGGAGCTTGCAGGCTGTTTTGTCCTTCCTTCCTTCCTTCCTTCCTTCCTTCCTTCCTTCCTTCCTTCCTTCCTTCCTTCCTTCCTTCCTTCCCTCCCTCCCTCCCTCCCTCCCTCCCTCCTTTCCTTTCCTTCCTTTTCTTCTTTCCTTCTGTTTCTGCTAGAAGTAATCACAGAAAGTCTGAATAGTTTATGCTATTCTTTAAGGCTCTCTCCTTGCACCACACACTCCATGGAACCCTCTAGAACTCATCCTCTTCCCAAGGTGCTGCTCCCCATCCCCATCCAGCCACAGGACAGCTAAAGGGTTTCCACCCTTCCAACCTGCCACTGAATCTTTTGCTGCTGCTGTACAAAAGTCACTGTGGCCTAATGCTGGTGATTTTCTCCACAGAGATCTGTAGAGTAGAAAATTACTGGCAGAGGTTCATCCAACTGCCTGTGGCAGCTCCATCCCTCTCCAGGCTGGTGATGGGGAAAGGAGCAGCCAGACTCCAAACCCTCCTGGGTGGCCACGTGGGACCTGGAGGAGCCATTCTCAGGAGGGTGTTGCTCTCCCATTCCCACCTTCTCTGCCAGCACATTGCTGCTGCGGCTGACGGACCCCTCTGGGGGGTGACACCTGAGCAGAGAGTGTCCTTCCTGCTCCTCATGGCTGCTCTACCCAGAGCCAGCATCCTTGGCCCCCGCTGCCTGAGCAGCAGGTTGTGAACGGGCTGTTCTGTATTAACGTTTGGAAATGAAAGTGAAAGCACATGTGAGACCTGCTGAACAGAACAGCAGAACTGGAGACTTAGCTGTGTGCCAGAAGCCACAACCAGATAGAAATCACAGGTTAGTCAGGAAATTACTTGCATTTAATTTGGGGCCATGTCTCCTGGGAGGAGGCTGGCCTTTTCCTGTTGTGCAGCAATGTTGCCCCTGGGTATAATTTGCCTTTTTCATAAGCAAGGGTGCTATCTCCTCCTTCCTCAAAGAGACCTTTCAAAGCCAGCTGAGGAGAATCAAATGTGGCACATTAGCAACAGGACAATGGCAAAGTCATTATAAATTGACTTCCTTACTGTGAGCTGCAGTAATCTGGATGTATTACTAGCATGATTCTGCAATAAAACCGAAGCAGCCAGTTCCTCCACTGGAATTAAAAACACCCTCTCCCTACTGACTTCAGAGAGGTAAGGAGTGCTCCCATCCTCTGGGGATGAAGTGAGGAGCCCAGCACATGAGTATTCTGCTCCTTGTGCGTGTGCCCAAGGGAAGGAGGCTTTCCAAGCTGCTGTGGACATGGCCACAGGATGCAGACTGCTCTGTGAGTCTCAAAAGAAGCAGCAGCACACTCACTGGTAACCTCCTCCCACTCCACATCTCTGGTGGGTTGCAGTAAGAGATGGCAGCACAATTACCACGATGCTGCTTTTCTTCCCAAACAGGAGCTGCCTCAGCCATTGAGGAGGACATCTCTGACTGCCATAATGAAGAGCTGGAGCAAAAGTCGGTGCCCTGCTCTGGTTCACCAATTTCCCAAGTGCTGCACCAGCGAGGCTGCATGTGCCAGGGGCTCCTCAGCAGAGCCAGGGCTGGAGGAGCAGTTTTTAAAGCAGATCCTGTAAGGTAAAGCATCTGCCAGTTTTTGCCCTTGTATTTTTTCCCTCACACCTTCCACACAAACAATGGCAGCTTTTACAAGCATGTGTCTGCCATAAAATGAGGATTTCACTGTAAAATTAATGTTTCATTCAAAGCAAACAGGGTTTTAAAGGTGTGTTTTCTGCAGGGCAAAGCGGTTTTTAAAGTTCTTTGCTCATGCTTCCAGAGAATTTATTAAAATGTTACTCTGGATCAAATGAACAAAGTCTTAATATAGTTACAAGTTTTTCCTGCTTCTTAACTTACATTTAAAAAAACAGTGGTTGTGATCAAATATAATTGCCACCTCTATTGAAGATGTTTTGGTGCTACATGTGTATTCTCTATACCACTTCTTATGACCAATTATTCAATGTCAGCAGCTTCATATTTTGCTGTTTTTTGGCAATTATTGACTCTCAGTGTCCCTTGCAGAGAGCATCACTCCTTTACATCTGTGGGGTGTGAGGTACATGCAGAGTTCATTTGCTGGAAAAGCCAAATCTCAAATTCTGATACTAATACATCCCTCTCCATAAACTGTGATAAGATTCCACATGATCATCCCATTACCAAAATAGGAGCAGGAGTAGGCACGTGGAGCTCCAAAATCAGTGACTTGCATGGCATCTGCAATGATTATTTCTTTTCTTAAGCAGTGATTTTGGGCGCCAGCTCTTCCCATTCTCCACAACCTGAGCCATCCAGCAGCTCAGTCTCATGGACAGAGCATGTCCACCCCAAAGCACCAAGGTTCCTCTGTTCCCAGAACTTTTCAGAGCACCAGTAAATAACAAAATAGTGGAATAAATTAAACAGGAGCAAACAAACCCATCAGTGCAACCCACTGCAACCTCCCCTGCCTTGGAGACGTTAATGATTCCAGTTTGGTATAAGTTAGGATAACTGTGACTTTCCCATGGCAATAAAAGTCCATATTAAACTCAGGTCTTGGTTCCCCAGGCCTCACACAACCTCATTTTCAGGTGAAATTACAGGACATTGGTGGGAATTTTGCCACAGAGATTGGGTAAGGAGAGCCCTTGGTCGTTGAGATTCTGTCTCAGGGACAGAGAGATTCTCTGCCAGCACCAGCTACAGGACCAGTCCTACCTTGGACTTCCAAAACCAGGCTCAGGTAACTGCAGCCAGACTGGTTGAGAAGAAAAATATACTCCTTCTTGTATTTCATAAGTTCTTCTTTTCACATGTGCTTAAGAAAACCTGTTTACAATATTAAAGCAAAGTAGTTTAGTGGCTAAAATGAGTTAAGCCCTCATCTAATTAAAAATATCCAGCAAGCTGAGAATCTATGGGGGCAATTTAAAAGAATTTTTGAAAGTAGTGTCTCCTGGGGTTAAAATGTGGAGGTTTTTATTTTCTTTTTTCTTTTGTAACTTCTGCTCTTTTCTGGATTTGTTTTGTTTGAGGGGTGAATTAACATCTGACTGCAGGCTTTAGCTGTGGCTTGCTTAGTACCATATACTGTCACTTCTCTTAAAAAGATTCTAATTTTTCTTTTATTTTTCCGCTTTTGTCTACAACATTTGTAAAGAAAAGTGACCAAAAGGAAAGGTTAAGAATAGTTCCTTTTTTCAAATCTATGTTGATTGAATTAAAATGTTTGAATTTTATTGAACAGGGAAAAAGAGATTTTTAAAAGCCTATCTGTAGCCCCCTATAAAAGCCTTTTTTTTAATAAAACTTCTGTTTAAAAAGTACGTTATTAGCAGTATATCCTGTGCTGCATATTAATAAAACAATGGAATTTTGTATTTCTTTTTCTCATAAATTACATAATTCAAACCTTAAAACACCTTTAATGAACACTGACTCGGCATGTGGCACTTAATAAAACTGGGCTAAACTCGTTTTCTGCCTGACAGGCTACCAGTGGAGAATGTGCCCTACAAGTAAATGATTAAGAGGCAGAAATCTTTTCTGGACTACTATTAAACACTTCAAAGATTTTCAAAGTCAGATAAAATGAAAAGCAAATGTGTTTCACTGCCTCTCAAATACCTCAAATGTTTTAGCAGGTGCAAGCAATGAAACCTTCTGTAGTGACAGCACTTTAGGGTCTGCAAAGTGCACCCTACTGAATTATGGGAATGCAGGGCTTACTTCATAAAAATTCATGATTTTAGATGACGAGAGATGCATGTCCTCAGTACCCATCTACATATGTAGCACAGAAGGAGAGTCCCGTTGTGTCTCCCGTGTCACTCGTCTTAACCCTTGCTGGCACTGCAGGACTGTTTGATGTAGAGTTGCATAGCCTTTAACCCTTGCCAGCTTTGCCTTTCTTTGAACCCGTGTGGAAGAGCAGGCAGAGATTCCTGTCCCCTGTGCTGTTTGTGCTCCAGCAGATATCCCAGTGTGCGAGAGGAAAGCCCAGGAGCTGCCCCTGGGAACACTCCTGTCCTGGCAGCAAGGCACAGCTAAAGCTTGTGTGTCTCCAGCCACACTGTTCAGCCTCCTCAAGCCTCAGTTTCCCCACTGGGAACGGGGAGCAATGCTGGCTTTTGCCTCACGTTGTATTATTTGTGCTTGATGCCACAGAGCCTGCGGGTATTAAGGAAACAAGGCCGAGGGGCTGGATTTTGAAATGGCACTTGCAGTCTAAGACAACTGAGGAAATTTCTTTAGTATTAATTTCCCTGGCATATAGAGGAAAGCCTACACATATTAAATAGTTGTTGCTGCTTTGAACTTTCTCCTCTAGAAAACTGTAAATGAAAGTGGGGCTTATAAAAGCAAAGATAGGTACCATCTGGGCAGGTGCTGGTAACTGCTCTCAGGCTCTGCCAATTTACCAGACCATATACCTCAACCTCAGTCTGTAACTACTTGGATTTGGATTCAGGAGGACTTTATCAGATGGTTGGATGGGTTTTGAGGGCAGGACCAATAGTCTCCTTCTTGGGTAAGTTTGTTCCATTTCCTCTGATTGTGCTTTGCTTTAACATTTAACTGAGAAATATTTTGTTGAGGATTAATAAATGACCAACACAAACCAAACGCTGCAGACCAGAGTGTTATGGGCTACCCTTAATCAGAGAAAAAGCAGGACAAAGTGGTAGAATGGTTTTTAAGCAAACTATTGTGAAATTCTGCCATGATTCTGTATTTATCAGAAGGTGCTGGGAACTAATCAAATGCACCATAAAAAGGTTTTATTTAACTGCACCCTAAAAGGGATTGTGTAGCTGATGGATCACATTTTCCTGGGCTCCTGAGAGGATATTTCCTGCCTGCATCTCCAGCCAAGCCTGTGTGTCTTGGCCCAACAGGCTCAGTGGAGGTGGCTGCACACCTTGCTGCTCATCACAGGGGCTTAGCAAGGAAAGGCCTGAGCGTGTTCACTGACCCCATAACAAATCCAAACCCTGAGCTATTGCAAACAAAGTGCTGCAGAGGAAAAGGAACCTGCAGTAAGTGGCAATACCAGAGGGGAAGATCACAGATTTAATAAAATCTCATTATCCCACTACAAGGCATCCTTGGAAACTATTTACCTTTGTGTCAAAGTGCTAAGTGAAGTGTCCAGCATTGCCTCCCTGATGAATAACAACATGCATGATTAACTTTAAAGCCCCACTAACATAACTACATGCAGAGAATTACACTTACCAAAGTGTTATGGTGGAAATTTTTGCATGGCCAACAGCTTGAAATTCAGTCCTTTGTTTCCCACAGCAGCTGCAGCTTCACTCTTCCACACCAATATTTGACTTCCTACGGATAGATGGAGTGATAGCAATTCTGCTAGGATGTCTACATGGGAGTGCATAAATGGGAGGATGTGCAGTAAAACTGTGCTGTGAGCACAAATGTATTTAGCTGTGCAATAAGAGAACCACACAAATGGTCCCATATTAAAATAAATTCACAGAGCCTGACATTATGGAAGCTGAGAACAAATGTTTTGCCATGTAATCCATAAAGCAAATTCTTATAATATATAAAATAATCCAGATCAACTGAAAATATTTATGGGCCAGCCATGCAGCTGGTGTAAATCAGCATAGCTCCACTGAAGTTGGTGGAACGACACCAGTTTTTAGGCATGTGAAGGTTTGGCACCCAAGTAATTTGGATTTTCAGCAAGAAAACCCAGAGCTACTTATCCTGTGGATTTGATGATTGAACCTCTGTTTAAAAGGTTGTATTTTGAAATCCTGAATCAAGAAAATAGTATATTACATTTGAGGTTTTGAACAGCTTTTGCTGGCTGTGGAAACTTTAATTCACCACAGTTGGCACTAAGCTTTATCTGAGATAGTGTGATGGAAACTTGTAAGGACTGATGAGGTTTTTTACATTTTACATGTGTATTTACCCTTTCTATTTTTTAATATATGAGCAGGATTGTAGGGCATTGGACTCTGACCCATATTCCATTACGTTCAGGAACAGTCTTTTCATTGGTGTCCAAGATCTTTGGGTTATTCTGTTGGTCAGCCAGACATATATGTCTATCTCATGTATTGTCTATATTTATTTTGTGAGATGGGAAAAATTAACATGCCTACCATTTACTGTGATGTTTGCACATGCACATTACATCACACATTTAAATAAATACAGATGCATTTGTTCCAGCATGTGGCTATCCAGACGTCTGTGCTTGCCTGGCATACATCTGGATTATTGAAGCATACGATTTCCACTTGTTTATAACTCCTTTCTTTCTGAACCAATTTTTTTTCCAACTTATCCAAGCCCACATTTCTCACTGGATATTACATGCCAAGTTTGAACTGTTTTCAGTTACCCTAGCACAAGTTTAACATCTGAAACAATTCTTTAAGCATGCTCTAAACCAACCATATGGATTTTTACCAAACTTTCCAAAAGCTACAAAAGTATCAGCCTAAAGGAGTAATTTTTCTGGAAACTCATAAAGGGGCTTAGAAAGGAAGTACCTCTTTAACTATCAAGGAACACTCAACTACCAAAGACTTATTTTCAAGAAAGTCTAAAAGTCTGTTTCTGGGCAAACACGTTTTGTGCTGCCTTCTTATGTTGGGTTGGGTAAGTTCTGAGTTCAGTCCTAACACATGTAAGATCCCTGAGAGTGTTATTTAAAGCTTATGTTGAGACTCTTAAGTTGGAGTTTGTCCTCAACATTTACCACACTCTCAAAAATGTCTTTCTACCTGGGAGACCCTACCAGTGAGTTCTGTGGTGTGTCCTCAAGGAGCAAGGTTGGTACATGTGGGCTTCCAGCTGGGTTGAAATCTTTAATGAGAGATCAGATCTGCCGTAGCAGGAAACTTGGACTCTGCCTCTGAATTCCCTCCTTGGGTTTTTGGCCTGGCACAACAGTATTTGGCATCATGGCAGGTAAAAAGCAGTTTGTGTTGAGGCTCATCTAACAGGAGAGGTGAGAGCAGAGGAGCCTGTTACCCTAAGCCCCATCTGGTACAGCCTGACAGAAGCAATGTAGATAATTTCCATATGGCGTGTTCTTATTCTAACAAGCTTCAAGTGTTGAATTTTTTGGAGCTCTATTTTCTTTTGAGATATGAGAGTCTTTTTTATCAAGTAGTAGAAATTAGGTTATCTCTGTGTGACAGCAGCAGATAGTGCAAAGTCCTCTGGAAGCTCCAGCAAAAACGCTTTATGGCCAGTCAGGGCTGCACCACTCCTGTCCAAACAGGTCCACACACCAAAAATCCCTGGGGTTTGGGCTGCTGAGCAGGAGGAAGGGTGACACCCAGTCCCTCCTTGTGGAAGAGTTCTCTAAACCAGTGGTGTTCAAGCAAGGTAACAGCACCTGAGGGCTCTGCTCTCTGCAAAGCTTTTGCAAGCTTTGCTTTTGTGAGCTTCGAGTTGTCAGTATTCCCATGAGAAACTCCACAGACAGCAAATGTAA
This sequence comes from Nicator chloris, assembly GCA_013400495.1. Classification (NCBI taxonomy): domain Eukaryota; kingdom Metazoa; phylum Chordata; class Aves; order Passeriformes; family Pycnonotidae; genus Nicator; species Nicator chloris. Next base: position 3,079 of record WAAE01023731.1, on the reverse strand, counting down.
TGGCAAACGTAAGCAGTATTTTAAGGACATAGGTGACAGTGAAACACTATCCTGGTTTTCCTCCCCATTTAGTCATGCTTCTCATTCCACTCTCGCTTGCAGGTGACATGAATTTGATTATCCCAGCTACTCAACCACCCAATGAAAAACAGCAGCTCCCATGCAGAAGCAAATCAGCATGAAATCAGAGAGCTGACAGTGCTTTCTCAGAAACTCCCTTTAATGTAGTTACACTGTGGACTGGGTTACCTATTCCAACCAAGCTGGAGTGACACATCTGACCCAACCAAGCACTGCCGTGTTTGTGTTCAACCCATCCAGCCCTTTAATGTCCTCAGATTACAGCTCTGGTGGGAGGGAAACCTGAGGTGTTTAACAAATGCTATTATTTTATAAGCTTCTGTTAAATGGTTAGACAAATATTCTGTAATCCTTCAGGCTCATCTTGGGTCAACCACATAGTTAATGAACAATGATAACAAATTAGCAAGTTGAAATTGAAGCTTTGGGGAAAATGCCCCATCTCTTCATCACACGCCTGTGTGCACATATGCAGAGCCTGTTAAGCATTTACATTTTAGTTCAAACTTGCTTGCCACACTCAAGAAAAATAAATTTGCTGGTTTTAATAAGAGGATTGAAACCAAAGGGCATTTAATCTTTTATGATCAACAATAATATTTAAATGCTAGAATATATTAAATCTACTTATAGCAATCCCTCATCACACAAGCTGTGTTTTCTTCCCTAATGAACTGCATATTTCAAAATACAGTGCTACAAAAATGTTTGTAAAAATCTGCTTTACTTTTCAAATGTTTCACAATATAAACTGCAGGCATTTCACATTTTTTTATAATTCAAGCTTTAATATTATGCAAATATGTCTTAGCTGAAACATAGAATTCCTACGTTTGGAATTATAATACAATAGCAGAGCAGCGACTGTTTTTCTATAATCATTGTCTTTCTCACCAAAGGCTAAAATTTATGGCAAAGTATGCAAGCACAGTACTATGGAGACACCAAATAGTCTATGTCTTACTGCACTGATTAAACAGAATACCTAGAAAATGTAAATAACTGGATTTCCATGCTAGAATTCTAATGATTAGTCCTCGTTTTATACCATGTTCAAAAGAATGACAGGCACCATGCAGAAGAAGAAATACAAGTCTCTGTCATGAATATCTTACAAAAGCCCCAGTCCTATACATGCAGGATGAAATTGTCCAGCTTTATTCAGGTGAATCCCTTCAAGTGCTGCCTTCCCAAAAAACCCTACTTGGTTGCAGAAGCAAGAGAGAAATCTGTGGGGTCATCACTTAAGAAGGGTTTTTTTACCTTCCTTTTAAATATTTCCTTCTTGATTTTTGCCTATTGACTTGGTATTCTTTTATACAGATAGGGTCATTTTTTTCCTAGAACTGTGGAGGATTTTAGGCACCGAAACAGTTGCCATCTTCCTGTCATCTTTCCATTGTCCGGAGACAAAGCCCTATGAAGCCCTGGAGAAGTTTAAGTGGAGTATTTCTCAGTGAGGTCCTGCTGCAGTAAGGTGCTTAGCATCAGATAGGACTGGGACCTCAGACAGAACCTATTCTGTTTTCAAGTGGTCTGCTAGGGATGCACTTTGCCTGAAATTCATTCCAGCCCAAGATTGTGAACATAGCAGACAATAGATGGATTGGTGTAAAACTATCCCAGATAACTGCTCATACATCTTCCCTCTGTCAGTGAAATTTGCCATGATGTGTTCAAAGCCAAGAGGCATTATTTGTGCTGTCCTGGATCTGTTAAGGAATGGCAGGGGGAGGACAGAGATACTTAGGGATTTAAAAGCAGAGAGAACTCTATGAAAGAGATAAAAGGAGTCAAATGCACAAACCCTATTTGAAGTCCTTAAAGCATAAGAAAAGAAAGTATTAGACTTACCACATAGGGAGAGCTGGAATTTGTGTAGCTCTGGCCCCTGTGAACTGTAGCTGCTATTTTAAGGGTGGTCTGAATGTTTGAATAGCTAGCCTGAATTCTCAAAACTTTTCCCTAGTACTTATAATGCTCTTTTTTTTTTCTGTAAAAGTTGACTCTTAACTGTTGTTGTTTTTGTGAACTACATCCTAGCTGATGTATCTGCTGTCATGTTAGAGAGAGGCAAGAACTCTTTGGAAGCTGAGAAATAGAAAGTAATGAAATGTATTTCATACTGTAGCTATCTGCATCTAGAAGGGTTTTCTCCACCAAGCCAGCACACCAGGTCTTGGAAAGCTATGACTAATAATTTTCTCTGCAAATACTCTCTGCATCTTTACTACCTGTTATCTCATATTATGGTCATAGTTTCTTTCCCATTTTTCCCCATTTCCTCTCTAAGCAAAACTAAGCCAAATATTGATGAAGTCACTTTTGAAAACCAATGGCTTCTGGTGAGTTTGGTATCATGTACTTCTCCTTTATTCAGTGTGTCTAACATTTCAAAGATCTATTTTGATTAATATCCACACTGAGGTCTACACCACACTATTGTTCATTTCAGGATGCCAGCATCATAGACCAGGGAAGAGTCCAAAAGATATTATTGGCTGAGCTGCCTTCAGAGCCTTAACCCTACTATTATAGAATAATAAAAATCCAAACTACTCCATTGCCTGGACTTTGCAACAAAAGCTCTTCTCTTAGAGAAAATAGCAGGTGTTTTCACTGATGGGTATGGTGATTCTCTTGGATAATATCTTTTTAATATCATCCAAAGAATGCAGTTACCCCTTGTGCTCACAGTTCTATTTCCACTACTCCACTGATGTTGTAAATCCGTGTTGTTCAGACGTCATGGAATCATATTGATTAATTCTTAACAGGGAGAAAATTAAAAGCAAAATATTCTTTGATAGTTTTTCTGGACATGAAATGGATGCTGGGAATATAATGTCGTTCCTCAATCATATAAACACCCTAAGCAAAAGTCTGTGCATGCCGTGGTGGGCCCTACTATAAAGGAAGAAGAGTGACATAATTAACTGCACTTTTCATGACCTCCCATACTGGCCCTTTCCTGAGTCTCAGACAAAATGTTTTTATA
>WAAE01023729.1:0-23410 GCA_013400495.1 Nicator chloris | reverse complement strand
AAAGAACAGTGACTAGCTTGTACTTGCAACTTTTTTTTTGCATACATATACTTGGCTATATTAAGAAAATAGTCATTTTGCAAGTGCAGACAATGTCACTAATTCTAGAGAATTGGATGTCACTAATACTAAAGAATTGCAATGGAATTAATAACTCCTAAGATAATTTGGTCACTCATTAGATTTGCACAGGTTACCAACAGTAATACTCTCTACTGCACAGTATTTTTTATGTCCTTCTAAAAGCTTTACTTCAGCACATCCTTTTCCTTACAGAAAGTGGTACACCACAACAGCATTCTGCCCTAAAATAAAGAACACGTCTTATTTGGTTCCTTCCTCAAAAACCACAAACCAAAAAGAGCTATTTAAACCAAGGAAGGAAAAGAATAACATACATGCTACACATCACTCATCAGAAATAGCTTTTTCTATTATTAGTTTTCCATGTCTTTAATGCTGCCATAGACAACCAAAGTCTGTCTCTATTGGACTTTGTTCTGGTACTTAGCTTGGGTGGATAAATTCTGAGTTACAGCCAGAAAAACTATTGCTGCTGTAAGTTCTAGCTCCTGATTTATATAAATCTTTGAAATAATTGCACTGTAAATGTAACACTTCCATACTACTTTTTCTAAACTGCAAATGCAGTCAAAAAAGTAAAAATAAACACAGTTCTGAAAAAAGAATTAAAGCTGTCATTTGTATTCATCAGTTTCAGCAATGTAACAGTGGAATAGCAGTTGCAAGTTTATCACAATCAGTGCCCGTCGGACACTCAGGATAACTCCTGATCCACACAAAAAAATATTAGGCAAGTGCATCAGAAATGTAGAGCCACCTGCCCGTGTGACAATGGTGATTTCAAACATATTCAGGGATAACTTAGAGATCAGCATTTGCACTACCACCAGAGTGTAGAAAATACTTGATTTGTTGTATTCTGAACCTCAAAAGTGTTTGAAACATTTATTGCATTCTCAGTATTGAGCCAAAATTTACATGGAGTTACACAGATGTAGCTATAAAGCTTTTTTTAAAGGACATTGACAGTGGACAGCTCAAGCAGCTTGTAGGGCAATGTTTTTTTAGAGTGTGCTAATGCAACCAAGTCTGGGGGAAAGGAAAGCTAGCAAAACTAGTTACATAGGTGTGGTTGGGGGCATCCTGCCACACAGTAGAAAATAGGAAGCAACTAGTCTAGACCTCTGGCAGAAGGGAAACACAGCTAACAGCTATGATTACTAACCAAGTTTTAGCTTGGTTCTACAGAAATAAGTTAGATAAGTTAGAGCAGTAACATATTGTACATACATTTCTAAGTTTTTCCACAATTTCTTTCTATGATTTTAGTGTGGGTATGTATTTTTTTTCCAAATTTCTGAATATTGTAAACAATTAGTTTACAATCTCTGAGAAGATCATATATCTTTATACACTAAATGTCCACTTTATTTACCCTTACGCACACTGCATATGCTTTAAAAGGGTAAGCATTGGCTGTAAAGAATAGCAGCTCATTAGGATGACAGACCACACCTGGTACAGAAGAACCTAAGAATTGCAACGTGGGCCAGACCACAAACCCCACTATCCCAATACCTTGCCTTCACAACGAACTAAGAGAAAGCCCAAGAAAGAATAACACCACTGCAAGCATAAAATGTCAATTATACCAGCACTCTCCCAACTATTTTTGGCTCAGAATTTTTGAGACAGATGTGCTTCTGTGTATTTAGTACTTTCAATGGATTTTTCTTCTGTGAACATGCCTAGCCAACCTTTCAACCTATATATATGTCCAGCTTCCATAAAGCGACTTGCCAAGTTTCAACATTAGCTAAACCTTGCATTAAAAAGGGCTGCCTCCCTTATCCTGGTTTTGAGTCTTTCTTCTTCTGTATTTTCTGGACAGCCTCAAGTTCTTATGGTGAAAGATGCTATGAATGATTTTTTTCCTCATTTATGCCTTCCATACGATTTTGTAACTGGTTAGATCACTGTAGTGTTGTCCCAGATTTGACTTTTCCAAAAGCTGACTTCTCCAAGGAAGAGAGTCTCAATTTAGTCATTCCTTGTAAAGAGAGTCACAGATTTTTCAGTCATCCTTGCTTCTCTTCTCCAATTCTCTGAAAACCTTTTGAGATGAGAAGGCCAGAGTGATGCAAACTATTCAAGATCTAGGCATACCATGCTCAGTTTAATCAACAGCACAATAGGGTTCCTTGTTCTTTTCCCAATAATCTTTAAAATATTTAATTTGCTCAATTAACAATGTACACTTGACATGTAGTCCAAATGTTCTCAGAAAAATAATGGTATTATCCAATAACAGGAACAGTGGTTGTTTTTTGCTACTTCTGATTAACATTTGTACAAAATTTCTGAGAAAAAGATTGAAACACTTATACATATACTGTCACAACTTATTTTTCCTGAAAATAATGAGAACAGTACACCCTGTGCTTGGGCTCAGTCAAAGAATCACAAAGTTATATTTACACAAAGAGCTAAATTTCAGTAGCTTAATTCAGTAATTAGAAACTTCTTCAGTCAATGCAATAAATTTTATTTGCTGACTTCTAAAGGTGAAAAACAAAGACAGTCGTTCCACCCAAATTATTTTTAACCCTGACTAGTATCAAAAAAAATTTTTGTCTTAAGAGCATACTCACAGTAATATATTTTACAAGTTAAGTGCTTTTTTTTCTATAAGCATGTGTTAGAATAAGTTACAATAAAGGATTTCTCCTCTTCAAAAAATGTCAGCAAACAATTTGATCTGACTGCTTAAAGAACAATACAAAGCCAATTGCGTGCCGGACACCTGTGGTAGTTTTCCGGATGACATGCAAAATACAGCTAACAAAGTCTGAAGGTAGCATATTCTGTGGTCTGCTTGTGAACTGAAAGGAAAAGAAATACATGGAGCGACAGAATGAAACGGCAGCAGAAGAAAAGACTGTTCTAACAAAGAGGATCAATTTAAAAGAAATACAAGTTTAATAAATAAGTTTACAAATACAAATAAGTTTACAAGAAGAAAAATATGTCAGAGATCTCATCCGAGTTTGTCAGCGCACATCAACCTATCATGTTAAGATCAGAAGGAACTTAATTTGATTTTCTGTGTTTTTTTAAAAGGGGCTGGCAAATGGAATACATGCACTTTACATGGATTTTGAAGTGTGTCTGTATGAAAAGCAGAACCCATACAATTCAGAATTGCATGCAAATCTTTGCTTCACCTTCTTTTCCATGTAATACAAGTCAGGAAGAAATATTAGCTCTATTGAAGACAAAAAAAGTTTGTGTAGCTAGTGTCTATTATCATTTTCTGTCTAACTTATTTTTTACCATTCATTTTAATGACAACAGCAATTAACTGTTGTGAATAAATGGCTGAATACCTTGAGAACATTAACTGACTTTACAGCAGTGGCTCCTCATAAACCACATTACTCTTATTGTATACAAGTTAGGATTAGTCAACTATCTATCCAGGCTGTCTGCAGGCATACATCCTTACTTCCGCTCACCTTAAAGAATGTAAGAGTAAAGCTGGTCCAATTTATTTTATTATTCCTGACAAAAAAAAAAAAAGAATCACAGAACTAGCTAGGAAAGAAAATGGGCTTCAGCAACCGTTATCTGTCTTGCAAAGGGATGCACATGTCAGGACTCCTTTCTCTTATATGAATTCCTCAACCTAAGCTATTAAATCCATATTAAAACTACGGAATTTCCCAGTGATTCCTTAGGTTTAAACCTTCCATACATTACTCAAGCCTTCTACTTCATAAACTAAGTCTTTCAAACCTAACCCGTCTTGAAGTAGGAAAATAAATTAATAAATTCCTCTTCATTGCATTTATTAAGCCCAGTAAGTATTTAACCACTTTTGTCTTTTCTGAAAACACTTACAGTTGTATTTCCAAAACTAGTTTGGTTCCCTCTACAGATGTTATGAAAGAAAAGTTCCATTTTTTTTTAATTGACAATCTACTCCTTCATATGACAATTGACCTGAACTTCTGTTTCATTTTTTACTGCATACTGCATATTACCATGAGACTATTAAAATAATTATTCCCAGAAGTTTTATAAAATTTTAAATTCTGAATAGAAATTTTGGCTGGCTCTAAGGGGAACCTTTATCCCCATGGGGGCAGTCAAGTAGTAAAGTGCCCAAAAAGGTTTTGCAAGATTTGACTGGGTAAAGTCTTATGAAACCTGGTTTGATCGCATAGCTCACCCTGCTTAGGGGTTAACATTGGACTGGAGACCTCCAGAGGTCCCTTTCAGACAGAATTCAACATATTCTAAGAAGGTGTTATCTAAAAACTTTCAAATCATTTAATTAAGAATCATGAAACAATAAATATTACATTCTAATACAACTCTTCAGAATATTCGTTGGAAAGTAAATTACACGTAGATTACATTACTTAAAATGGAATAATCATTAGAATCACAGTTATTGTATAGTATTAATTTTTTTAATCAGTACAGAAAACTGGGGGAGGAGCGTCCCTCTCCATTCCACTCTGATTTGGAACAATTCTACATCTTCCTAACAACTACACGTGAAACCTCTTGAACTTCATTCCCCAATTAGTTGACAGTGAAGTTTTAAACATCTGACATTGTTCTTTAAAGCACATTCTCTTCTGCGATGCCAACACAACTGCCCAAAACACTAACTGTAGGAAATCCAGGAAGTTCAAGCTGAAAGAAAAATAAGCATGCCTTATTTCTTTTTGCCTCAGTAAATTTTAGTAATTAACATAGCTAAATAATTATAAATAATGCCAGGTAAATACCACAAGATCTACAAACAAGAAAAACTCACATTCAAGAAAATATTTCTTTCAATTGTGGCTGAAAAAATGGGCAGAATTCCACTGTATTAAGGTCACAAAATTATTATTTTTTTAATTATTGCTTTCATTTATGTAAAATTATTGAACTAAAACACTTAACTTCTCCCCAAATTTCTAGAAAAGGAAGGATCAATTTAGAAGTTTAATAAAGTAAGGATGCTTTAAAAGAGGTTGGATAACATGTAGGAATTACCACTATTTGATTTCCTTTTTAATTTATTAACTGTAATTTCTGCTTTATAAAGTAGTCTGGTTCTCATTTGTTCAGTTTAAGTTATTTTAGTGTTTCTATTATTGTCAAGCATGGCTTTATTCAATAAATACAAGTCATTTACAAATGTAAATACTTTAATCAAATTCCCACTTTTGCTTGGAAGAACCTGGGAAAAAAACGTGGTGTTCCTCAGGACTGTGTTGGGGCCAGTCCTGTTTAATGTCTTTATCAATTATGTGTATAGACCTCAGCAAGTTCACAGGTGACACCAAGCTGGGTGGGAGTGCTGCTCTGCTGGAGGGCAGGAAGGCTCTGCAGAGGGATCTGGGCAGGCTGGAGCATGGCCTGAGGCCAATGGTGGGAGGTCAAGTAAGGCAAAATGCCAAGATCTACTCTTGGGACACAACAACCCCGGGCAGCTCCTCAGGCTGGGGCAGAGTGGCTGGAAAGCGGCCCCAGGAAAAAAGCTGGCCCAGGAAAAGGACCTAGGGGTGCTGGTGACAGTGACTGAACATGAGCCAGGGTGTGCCCAGGTGGCCAAGGCTGCCAATGACATCCTGGCCTGGATCAGGAATAGTGTGGGCAGCAGGGGCAGGGCAGGGATTGTCTGCCTTTATGGGGCACTGGGGAGGCCACACCTCGAGTGCCGTGCTCCGTTTTTGGTCTACTCCCAACAAGAAACACACTGAGGTGATAGAGTGAGGGTAGATAAGGGCAATAAAGCTGGGGAAGGGTCTGGAGCACAAGTCCTGTGAGGAGCAGCTGAGGGAGCTGGGCTTCTTTAGCCCAGGAAAAAGGAGGCTCAGGGGAGACCCTATCACTCTCTCCAATTGCCTAAAAGGAGGGTGTAGAGAGGTGCAGGTCAGCCTCTTCTTCCAGGCAACAAGTGACATGATGAGGGGAAATGGCCTTAAGTTGTGCCAGGGGAGGTTTGGATTACATATTAGGAAACATTTTTTCACATAAAGGGTTGGAACAGGCTGCTCAGGGAAGTGGTGGAATCACCATCTCTGGAAGTGTTCAAAAAACATGTGAATATTTAACTTGAAAATATGGTTTATTGGTGGTGATGCTGAGTTGACAGTTGGACTTGATCATCTTAAAGTCTTTTCCAACCTTAATGATTCTATTACTCTATGATTCTAACTTGGAAAAGCCTAAAGCAAAAAATCTGAATTGAAATATTATTTTTATCAGTTAAAATTTTTTAGAAAATTAAGATGCATTAATCTGTTAAGAGAATGTGCAGGAAAAGTTTCCCTCCAGTAATGCAGGGAGAGATGACAAATTCAGCAGTGCACAGACTATAAAGAAGAACCATGTGTTTCAGTGAGGTTACTACCTCTAGCACAGCACTATTAGAATATACTATTTAGAATGCCATTTTTAGGAAGGGACACATACAGGAACAAAGTTTTTTGGACTGCCAAACAATCTGCCTAATTGACTCAAGACATAACCACAAATAGAATTGCAAAACATCACAATTCTCCTGACCAAGTGTATCTCATACTATTGCTATTGTTTTATGCTTGTTTTTTTTTAACCACTAAATAATTAACAATCATAGCCAAAATGTGACTAAAATGGAAGAGCTTCAAAACCAGTCTTGGTCAAAGACCCATAAACATTTCCATGGCCTAACAGATTGCATTTCACACATCCAAAAAATTCCTTGGTTTTGCTAGTATTGGAAGAACAACTTCTTGTTCTTTACTGATTCCAAACACACTGTTCAGAATTGCTTAACATACTTCACTCTGCCTTGGCAGGTGGTTGAAAGAGCTCATAGGGTAGAAATTTCTTCTGAAAGAATCTGGAAAATGAACATTTGTCAGCATTACTTATGACCTTGCAATTTCTAAGCAGGACTAACTGTCCTAAAATAACAATATAAGCAAATACCTTTCATTACAGCTAAATTAATGTCCAAGCTAAGGAACTGCCTGTACCTCTTCCTGCCATTTTATCCAATCACTTAGAACTCCCTTTTTCAAGCTGCTGAGAGTGATAAATAAGAGATTTACATGGGTCTGGCTGAAGTAGTGTGAAGCCAATCCAAATGCAACCTCAGTGCTATCCAAATAGCCATCTTAAAAGGTCTGAAAAGGAATCACATACATTTGGAAGTTGAATGTTATCAGCTCCCAAAAATACAAGTTCTACTGTTTTCAGGACACAACCTGAACAAAACGTTCAAAAATAACAAAAATATTAACTTTAATAATTTACACCTGATGTTCTAACATAATATTATAAATACCTACAGGAGCTGTTTGATTCAAACAGCAGTATTGGATAGTCTGCAACTCAGTACAAAGCTAATTTTAAAACAAGGTTTGTTACTGGCCATATGGAGAAAAAAAAAAAGAATTTTGGCAGTTTCTATCCTTCCTTCTCTGACCTTAAGGCATCTTGTCCTCCAAGATCATAACTGCATTAACTCTCAGCTTATTGACAGTGAAACAGTCAGCTTTGTGGACTAAGCTAACTTCTGTTACCTTGTTGGTACTTCCTAGTAAGTTGCTTATATGTCTAACTATTACATAGACTCATATTACCCTGGCATGAGCATTACTCTATGTAGATCTAGGAGTCTTCCCAGAAAAGGCATGTTGGTCAACGTGTACTTAAAACTCCAAAACATGTAAAACTGTAAGTCGTTTAGGAACTATATCTCAGCTTCAGAAAGAATCCAAAAAAATTATTTTAGTTACATGATCTGAATATTCTTCCTTCTCCATTAGACTGATCGGGATTTGACAGTCCAGTTAGTCTTATACTGAATCTAAAGCCATTACTAAGAGTTCCAAAATTTCAACATTTGTGACTGAGTAACTAGTAAGGTTACACAAATTCCAGACTACCAAAATTACATCTCACTGCTAAGATATGCTACTGACAACATTTTCAATTTTTTAAAATGATAAAAGATCAGAAATTATCTCACTTTTTTGCAGAGGGCAGGGGGAGTTGGGCAGCAGGGGTCAGAATTAAAAACAGGGAAAAATTAAATAAGTATTTGACTTGAAAACATGCAACATTTCATCGTTTCTTGTTTCTAGATATTTAGGTATTTTTAATTAAATCTCTTATTCCTAAGAACTAATAATAACTTGCTTTTACAAGGGAAAAACATCTTTCCATTGATCCACAGACCTGTTTTAGAACCTGTAATGCCAGAGCAAGTCTTTTCACAGTATCCCTCCAAAACTGATGCAAGACTCAAAGATCATTAATAGATTTATGCAGTTTGATTGATAAAAACAATGTAGCCACTGTAGCAACTTCTGTAATACGGACACATATCTTCTCCTGCTTGGAGAAATACTAATTATAAGAATTACCTAAACAGAGTATTGTCCTGAATGACAACTATGTTCTGAGAGATAATAAAAAAGCTTTCGATTACAAGTTATGAAAGTCACAATGATTGCTCATTTAAAATATATATATATAAAGTGCACATGTGTAGAAACATCCTTTTTTCTGCAGTATCTAGGACACAAGCAGTACACAGGACACAGGAGTATCTTGCCAGCAAACTGTAATGCCACATGCACAAAAACTCAAGACTGCAGACTAACAGTAAACTGTCAAACTCTGAAAACTCATGAAAGTACTGATTCAAAATTATTGTGGACTTAAGCTATGGGGACATATTCACGATAATCTGTTTGCCCAAGTAGGGTTTGGGCAGAAAAAGCAGGTAATGAATTATTTCAAATCATATGAAGATTTCTTTGGCAGGGGACAGGCAGGCAGGAATCTAGAAACCTAGAATCTAGGAATGTAATCATGTCTAAAAGTCTAAATCTAATCTAAAATTCTAGAGGAAGAAAGATGATCTACCATCCAATCTGGAGAAAAATGGAAATTGTGACTGGTAGTGCATTAAAAGAGCATTAAGGAAGGAAAGGGCATAAAGTAATGATTCTGCTTTCAAAGTCATCAGAGAAAGAAACTGATTCTGGGAGAATCTGCTCCTCAGTGCTCATCACCATATAACAGATCACCAATCCCAGGGCAGATAGCTGATGGCTTTTGCCAAACTGGCCTTAGATTGCTGGTTGAGAATGCATCACAGGTATCAGGAACAAAACATCACAAAACGTCAGAGAAGAACACCTCAGTTGTAATTTCTGTTTGGGAGGCTGAAGAGGATTTTCTTTTCATTTTACCAGATTCCAAAGAAAAAGAAAGACTCCAATTAAAGAGTAAAACGAAATCCATGAGGAACAGCAGAAGACATATCTTTAGCATAATTATAAAATAAGCATATAGCATTCTTTTCTGCTTTGTGGAAGCTCTCACTGAATACTATAAAAAGCTTGTGTTTCCTGATTTTACTGTCCTCTCAAAAGAAAACCCCTAAAAAAACAACAAAACCAAAACCAAACCAAACTAAACAAACAAAAAAACACAAACAAGGAAGCAAAAAAAGCACCCCCACAAATCAAAAGTCTTTGGACGTGTCCAATAATGCTACTTCAAATCTGTATCATAAAACAGAATGAGCAGCATTACAATACGGGCATATTTCTAAACCTGATTCTTATTTCCATCTGTAACTCGCTAAATTCTCTTACCGTGGAAAAGTAGAGAAGTATGAAGAAGGTGTGGATATTGTTTTTCAATGACCAGGCTGCACAAAACCAGAAAAATCCAGACTACCCTAACCTGCTACATAAAAGAAAAAGCATGTGGTGTAGAAGTCTGTGGATGGTATAAAAGTACAGTGTCCTTGGCATAAGTACTAAGAATAATGAAGAGATAGTGAAGCCCAGTTTTTCTTGTTGCCACGGGTTCAGGGGACGCAGACATCTGTGGCACGGCATAGTCAAAGGTACTAACAGCCAAAATTGTAAGACTGTAACTTTATATGACCCAACCACACTGGCAGTAAAGTTCAATTTTCAACTGAATTTCAATAACATTCAAATACTGTACTTAATATTTTAAAGGGTTTACAGGTTACTTGCATTTCTGCCTGTAGTGGCATAATCAGACCTTTCAGCAGATAAGAACCCATGGTGAGAGATCCTGTTTGGATACAATGAGTATCAACACAACTGAATGTGTAAGTTTCATAAAGAGAATTTTTACCTTGGCATGAACACAACTCTGTCCAAATCCTAAGACTTAGGTGACTAAAGATTTGACAATCAGGCCCTGTTAGGTGCAAGCTGAGGAGTGAAGTGTGGAGGAGTGTATGTATGGGGGGGCATAACAAGTATTTGAATAGTAACATACACAGCAGTTCACAGAAAAATATGTATCAAGCAGCCATAGCAAAGAATGAGACAAACAAGAATGTAGCAGTTAAACAGAAACTTTGTCAGAATATGACAATTGATACTCATCTTCTAGTTAGCAGTGGAAGTCAGGATCAATTCCATACTGTATCTTATAAACGGGAACCTTAAACACAGATGACCTAGGCACCTTGGTGACTCAGAGGGAAGAGTGCCATCTACTGAGGCAATAACTTAATTATAATACAACCAGCAAATCTATTTCTGTCGAGAAAAAGAAAAAGAGTTTTAAAAGCAGTATTTAAGTGCCTTCTCTCTCCTACTGAAAATCTAAGCTTTTTATCCTGAAATATTACCACAATTTATATGAGGATGGTTCTGTGTTCTTAGTAGACTAGTGTTTTAGCTGAATTAATACTTAAAATATGTCTGAATCACTTCTAAGGCCTCTATTTCTAAACAACCTAGGAGCTTTCGTTTCCAAGTAAAAGATTTAGCTTTTTGAATAATCTACCTCTTTAAAAACCCTCATATTTGGGCACAGAAACATGAAGATACTCAAAGTGACACCTGAGAAAGGCCTTTATGCCTTTTTATTTTCCTTCATATAAGATTCTGGTGTTGAGTATAACTATGTTGGAGGACAAAATAATTTTAAAAGAAAACATAGAGAAAAAGGTACAGAAGATATTCTGAATTTATTTGACCTTTGGGTTAATAAACTTGTTGATAATAAACCTGAAGCATACTTTTTAGCAAAATTAACTACTTCTAGAAACATATGCAGCAGTCAAAGAAAAGCACGTAACCTCTTAATGTGTTCTTACTCTTTGCCAAGTATAGCAGAATATTTTTTATGTACAGATTTCACATTAACTTAAATTGTATAATGCAAGTGATTAGTTCTGGATGTTTGTGAACCAATTCCTCCCGTGCTTTATATATATTTGCTAAGTATACAATACACACCTGAAATCTAGTCAGTGAAAAGTACTGGAAATGGAGCACATACTGCACTGTCCATGTCTCTTTAAAGGTTATAAGTATATATTAAATTTTATTCTTCAATACAGCATAGTAAAACAATAGCAAACTGCCTTACTGGAACTCTTGCCAAACTTAAAATATGGATGAAGACTATTCCAATATTTGTATAATGTTCGATTTCAACTTTTTCACCTCCCTTATTTCATTTTTCAAATAGCTCACCTCACTTGTGTTTTACTATCTTAATGGGAAAACACATTCAAATGCATACAGATGGTAGTTTACTCAAGTATAAAAAACCACAGCTTTATGATGGCTATTTAAAAAAAAATTCAAAAAATTTCATCTGTGGAAAGCGAAACTTCAGAAATCTGACCATGTTTCTAAAGTTTCCCACAAAAAGCTGTATTTGAAATATGAAGTAATCATGAGCTGGCATTCTTGGATTTAACCTCACCAAATGTAACAGGAAATTACTTGGTAACTACTTGGAAAAAAATAGATGCATGGAGTAGGAGATCAAGATTTTGGGTTGAGGAAAACTATAAAATTATGTCTTATATAGCGTTCAGGGAGTGTATAATACTGAAAAACAAGAATTTCTCAGCTTGATTTCTGCATATAAAACTGACATAATTCCTAACAACAATATATGATGTGATATATTAAGGGCAAAATGGCAGTTGAAGAAGAGTAAGCTATTTTGGTGGATCACATAAATTATGTTACTTACCAACAAACTGAGTTCTTCAAGATACTTCATCCAAATGCACATTTTCATACAAATTCTACTACCGATATGATTATGGACTTCTTTCTTTACCCTAGTATTGACATGGCAAGGTCAATGAATGGCAACAATTCTCTTTCTGGTTTGTACTGACTTGGTATGATTTCCTGTGCTCCACACCCTCCAACAATTTTCCCTAATTTTCAAAATCAAGGTTGTGAAGACTTAGGAAGGAGAAAGCAGGATGGGAGAACATGGTGCACCTGTGTAAATTCTGATGCACAGTAGATACCAGTAGTAATTTTGCTTTCTTCTCATAGTGCTGTCAATACACATCATCCTTGCTATAGAGGACTGCAATGTTGTGTTGCACTGAGTTTCTGGAGACTTTCTGGGATCCAGGGCAATAGAAACTGTGTGCCTCTACTCAGAGCTGCATGCATCCCAAGCAGTCACCCAGTGTTCACAGCGAACACTTATCCCTGTGTTAGAGACCACAGAATGATTTGGATTGGAGGGGACCTTAAAGATTATCTAGTTCAAAGCCCACCACCCTCAGCAAGGAACTCATCTACTAGATCAGGTTGCTCAGGGTGCAAGCTGGCCTTAAACATCTCCACGGATGGGGCATCAGATACGTCTCTATGCAACCTGTTCCCAGTTCCTCACCACACTGAGTAAAGAATTTCTTCCATGTATCTAACCTAAATCTACTCTCTTTCATTTTAAAACTATTCCCCCTTGTCCTATCACTACATGCTCTCGTAAAAAGTCCCTCTCCAGCTCTCCAGCTCTTGTAGTATCCTTTTAGCTACTGGAAGGACGCAATAAAGTCTGACTGGGGTATTGTCTTTACAGGACAACCTCTTAGCTTTTCCTCATAGGAGAGGTTTTCCATTCCTTTAGTCGTCATAATGGTCTGTCTCTGGACTCACTCCTGTCCTTCCTGTGCTGAGCACCTCAGAGCTCGATGCAATACTTCGCATGAGATCTTAAAGAGCAGAGCAGAGCAGCAGAATCAGCTCCATTAACGTGCTGCCCACATCTTTTTGATGCAACCCAGGGCACATTTGGCTTTCTGGAATCCAAGTGCACATTGCTGTAACATGTCCAGCTTTTCATCCAGCTCCAAGTCCCTCTTGGCAGGGCTGCTCTCAATCTCTTCATTCCCCAGCCTGTGTTGATACTGGGGTTGCCATGACCCAGGAGCAGCACTTTATAATTGGCCTTGTCGGATCTTCTGATGTTCACATGGGTCCACTTTTCCAGTTTGTCCAGGATCAGCTGCAAATTTGGGTCGGTTTGGGGTCAGCTGCAAATCTGCTGAGGGTGCATTCAATCTCTATGTCATTTTTGAAGATATTAAATAACAGTGGTGCCAATATGGACCCCTGATGTCCACTGGAAGTCTGAGCCATTGACCACTCCCCTCTGGATGTGACCATCCAACCAATTCCTACTGTACTGTACCGAACAGTACACCCCTCAAATCCACCTCTCTCCAATTTAGCCAGAAAGATGTTGTAAGGGACCATGTCAGAGGCTTTACAGGGTCTAGATAAATGACATCCGTAGCTCTTCCCTTATCCACTCATGTACTCACTCCCTTGTAAAAGGCCACTACATTGGTCAAGAGGGACCCTTTTCCACAACCAGGTACTTCACCTGACTGGCATGACTGGCCAGCTCTCTCAGGACTCTGAGGTGCATCTCATCAAGTACTGTAGATTTATGTATGTTCAGGTTTTTCAGCTGGTCACAAACTTGCCTTTCCTTATACTTTGCTACCCCAGTCCTTGTTTTGTGGTCCACGATAGATATGGAAATATTTTTCAACAGAGCTACCACAGCATGCATGGTAAAATGAGTTCTGAAATCTAAGGCAAGGTCTTCCTTAGCAGACCACTATCCATTTGGTAATTTTAATTAAATTACTGTTATTCCAGATCTTTCAGCTATAAAGGCAAGTAACAGTAAAGAAATTTGTTTGGTTTTAGTAAGTTCAGTCATATATAAGTGAAACTCTTCCCACCAGTTACATAAAATACATTACAACAAATACACAGCTGGCTAAGAGAAGGGAGGTTTGCCCTTTTGGAAGAAGAAAATGGCCTGTCGCAGTTAAGGGCAGTTAAAAGGAAAGGAGACTGACTGCTGTTAATTAGTGGGGAGGTCTTAGACATGTGGGTTAGGGCAATGCCAAGCACAAACACAGGCTGGGTATGAAGAATGAATAGAGTAGCCCTGAGAGAAGGATTTGGGGCTGCTGGGGGATGAGAGGCTGGACATGACCCAGCCATGGGCACTCAGCCCAAAAAGCCAAACGTGTCCTGGGCTGCATCCAGAGCAGTGTGGGCAGCAGGGCCAGGGAGGGGATTCTGCCCCTCTGCTCTGCTCAGACCCCACCTGCAGGGCTGCATCAGCTCTGGGGTCCCAGCACAGGAAGGACATGGACCTGTTGGAGTGAGTCCAGAGGAAGCCACAAAGATGATCAGAGGGATGGAGCAGCTCTCCTGGAGGACAGGCTGAGAGAGTAGGATTGTTCAGCCTGGAGAAGAAAAGACTTTGGGAATACTTTACTGCAGCCCTCCAGTACGTAAAGGGTGCTTACAAGCAAGCTGGAGAGAGACTTTTTGGAAGAGCTTGTGTGATAAGAGAAGGGGTAATGCATGAAATTGTCTCAAATGCATGAGGTAGTCATGACCTTTTCTCTGTTGTGTCTTTATAACACCCTTTATCCAAAATGCTACACTAAACTGCCACTTACATATATATGTATCTTTGGTATTGTGTCACCAGACACAAAATCTTTCTTTTTTTATTATATTCTTTTATTTAATTTTTATCAGGTTTTTAATCTACCATTTTACTCAGTAGTTTACCTAACAGTATTTGACACAATGGAAACAGCAATTCCAGAACCAAAGTATTTTATTGTGAGCTAGAAAAAATTACACATACTGAAACAGTAAAACTAAAAGATAATTTGGGGAAACAGCTCCACTTAAACTGGTTATCCAAGTTTCTTGTCTCTGAAAACACACACTGATAAATTCCATATATGCTTGTAATTTACAAAAATCAAATACATTTACCAGTGTGTCTATAACCCAAAATTCATGCACTCATATGAAGGAGGTTCACACACTGAGGACTGTACATTGTCTTACTTAGCATAAAAAATTTTATCCTCTGAGCCTCTGAACAGACTTTACAGACTGCATATTTCTAACTATGTGGAATCAAGGGACACCAGTACTTCCAAAGTGGAAGACAATGATCTAACAACAGAAAGGTTGAAATTCCTTAATGAAATACCCTATGGGAATGGAAAGAATTTTAAATGTGAAAAATCCATCCCAGTTGAACATGACTTCTCACTGCCAAATCTTCCACAAGACTACAGAGTAGCACAGGAACTAAACTCTTAGCCAAAGGACCTTGATGAACCCTTCAGTGTTGAGAGTTTTTATTATGTACCTATTGTCTCTAGACCCTAAAAAAAATTTCCAAAGTACACATTTATTTTCCACTGCTATGGGTGTATGATTCCAAATAACTGTTTAACAATAGAGCAATTCTATTTCTACAGATGAGGTGATTTTAGAAACAGGACACTAAAACACATCTGTATCACCAGTCCCACAAAAAATTGCTCCAGACTACCTCACAGAAAATACTTTTATACAGCTGCACCAGACACTTGGGGAACAAGTGATTTAAGATTTGTATGAGACAAGACTCTCTTTAATGCACCATGAGGGAGCAAAGCATACATCTGAATCTCAAGGACGGTGTAAGAGCTTATAGCATACAATATTTGCAAGATACAAGCAGGTCAGTAACAATGACCTCTAACAAAAGAAGGAACAGTGAAATAGCAGAAATAATTTTGCATGCTTAAAGAAAATACCATTAACATTCTCTTTCCTTATTCTACAGAAGTCATATAACTTGAACTCAACTCACATCATCAGCATGGCAGGGGGAAAAAAAAAAAACAAAAATGTGAAGCTGGGAGAAATGCTTTTTAAAAATAACACTATGACATTGTGAAAGAAGTCTTAAGTATTACATTTTATGTAAAGAGTGACACTTCAGTGATTCAGCCTGAGGAATCTGCATGGTTTTGTTGATTTTAAAGTGTGGAAGGAAAACGCGGTTTTGGTGTCATTCCCCACACATGTACACACACAAAATATTTTTTTTGTTCCTCCCACTCCCTTCCATACACTAAATCTAGTTGTTATCACCTATGAGCAAGAAGAAAGTATTCTGCCCTCTAAATGGCCTAAATCCTTCAATATGATATACTCATGCAGAGCTAGTTTTCAGATATATATAGTTGTGCAGAGCCAAGTTAATATTTAAGGCACTTGGCATAAGTATTAGAGTTTGACTTCTAGAGCAAAATACAGGACTGCAGCCATAGTAAATACTATTCCTGATAACTCACTAAACAGAAACACTTAAAGAGAAGTTAAATGTATAGAGGTCACAAAGGATGACAAAATTATGTATTGTAATTATATAATTATATATTATTCTGATGGCAGAAAGGCTTTTGGATGAGGCTGAGGAAGATTAAAATCTTCTCTTACAGCCAAAGCAGCCACACTCCATCTGTGTGTCTCTAACACCTGAATGTTTTAATATATTTTTGATTCTTCTAATGATGAAAACAATTGCAATTTATCCATTACACATAAATGGATGCATCAAATTTACTGAAATAAAACTGCTGCGTGTAACAAATAATGATTTTTGTCCCACTAGAATGCAGCATATTTCACTGTTCTACCACAAAAAAAATCATATTGTGTTATAAAGATTATTAAAGGAAATTTTAATATTCAGGCAGGAAAGAAGATACATACTGTAAATAAATACCTCTCGTCTCTGTGAAAGAATGAAAGTTCACTACTACATTCTTCCACACTAAAACATTTTATATATTCAGTGCTTGCCTGAATAAGTTTCAAGTAAAAGCTTCTATAAACCATTAAGAAAAGCATATTTAAGTTTGAAGGGATGTTCAGTGATAATCTAGTTCAAAACAGAGAAAAAATAGAGAATAATAGAGAATAAATAGATAAGGTACAGAAGGAATTGTAGTCAGAATTAAAGAGTACTTTCATCATGCATGATGAAAGTAGATGAGAGGAGAGAGAGGCAAAGGTGACAAAAAAGTTCCTTGGTTTTTAGCTGGTTAAGACTGGTCCTTGAATATTACTTACTGTATACAAAAGTAAGTACAGCATACTTGAGGAATTACTCTGAATATACAAATCAGGTACTTAAAATCATTTTTAATCACATTTTTAATCTTGGGTCCACAAATGGGAGAGAAAGAGGAATCATTCTAAATTGCTTGAATATAACTGTTGCCTATTTATGAAGTGATCAGTCATTACTCAAAAGATACGTGGACATAAATTTAAAAAAAATAAATTCAAATTGTTGATTAAATGTATTAGCTCGAGGTATCACTACCACACATGTCAATGTGTAAGCCTTGGCAATGCACACACAACAACTTTGGACTGTCTCCATAGTGTTCACGGAATCTCAGACCTTATAGATCACCTAGTTCCAACACCTTTGCCGTCACCAGGGACACCTTGCACTGGACCAGGTACTCAAAGCTCCATCCAACCTAGCTTTGAACACTTTCAGGTATGAGGCATTCACAGCTTTGCTGAGGAACATGTAGCAGTGCCTCACCACCTACACAGTGAAGAATTTCTTTCTAATAACTAACCTAAATCATAGAATTATAAAATACCATGAATTAGATGGGACCTATAAGGATCATTGAGACCAACTCCAGGCTCTGCACAGGACTCCCCAAAAATCACACCACGTGCCCAAGAGCATTGCCAAACACTTCCCGAACTCTGGCAGACTTGGTGCTGTGACCACTTCCGTGGGGAGCCTTTTCCAGTGCTCAACCACCCTTTGAGTGAACATTTTCCAGTACCCAATCTAAACCTTCCCTTTAATGCCATTTTTCAGGTACTGTCACTAGTCATCAGAGTGAAGAAATCACTATCAGTCCCTGTTTCCCCCTGTGAGGAAGCTGTAGACCACGATGAGTGTCCCCTCAGTCTCCTCCAGACCAACTGACCTCAGCCACTCCTCATATGGCTTTTCCTCTATATCCTTCACCATCTTTGAAGCACTCCTTTAGACTCTCTAATAGTTTAATATCTTGTACTGTGGCACTCAGGACTGCCCCCAGCACTTGAGGTAAGGCTGCTCCAGTGCAGAAGAGAGAAGGACAACACCTTCCCTTGCCCAGCTGATGGTGTGCCTGATGCCGCCAGGACACAGGTGGCCCTCCTGGCTGCCAGGTCACATCACTCATTCCTGTATCTACTCTCTTTCAATTTAGAGAATCACAGAACAATCAAGGCTGAAAGAGATCTTCAAGATCATCTGTTCAACCACCACTGTCACCTCTAAATCATATCCCTAAGGGTCACATTAAAAAAACACTTCCAGAAATGGTGACTCTACTACCTCCCTGGGCAACTTACTCTAATGCTTATCCTACACTTGCAGTGAAAAAATATTGTCTAATATCTAATCTGAACCTTCTCTGGCACAACTTGAGACCATTTCCTGTTGTCATTTTACTTAAGACTTGGCAGAAGAGATTGGCCCCCACACCACTACGACCTCCTTTCATGTAGTTGTAGAGAGCCATGAAGTCCCTCCTGAGCCTCCTCTTCTCCAAACTAAACAGCTCAAGATCCCTCAGCCTAATGGTGCTCCACCCCTCTGATTTCCATTGTGGACCTCCTCTAGACCTAATTCAAATGAACCACATCCTTCTTATGTTGGGGGCCCCAGAGCTGGATGCAGGACTGCAGGTGGGGTTTCATGAGAGTAGATGGGGAGAATCACCTCCTTGCCCTGCTGGCCATGCTCCTTTGGATGCAGCCTAGGAAAAAAATGGCTTTCTGGGCTGCAAATGCACATTGACAGGTCATGTCCAGGTTCTCATCCGCTGATTCCCCAAGATCTCTTCTCAATCCATTCTCCATTCAGCCTGTATCCATGTTTGTGATGGCCCTGACCCAAGTGTAGGACCTTGGACTTTGCTTTGTTGACCCCATGAGGTTTGCAGTGGCCCAGCTTTCAGGCCTGTCCAGGTCCCTCTGGATGCCATCCCTTCCCTCCAGTGTGTCAACTGCCCCACACAGCCTGGTGCTGCCAGTGAACTTGCTGAGGGTGCCCTTGGTCCCACTGTCCATGTCACCAACAGAGAAGTTAAAATGTGCTGGTTCTAGTATCAACCCCTGAGGAATGCCACTCGTCACTGGTCTCCATGAGTTCACAGAGCTGTTGACTGGTCATTTCTTTGAGTGCAACCACCCAGACCATTCCTTATCCACTGTCCATCCATCTAATCTGTGTCTCCCCAGTTTAGAGATGAGGATGTCATGTGGGACAGTATCAAATGCTTTGCATTAGTCCAGGTAGATGACATCACTCACTTTTCCCTTATCCATCAAAACTATAACTCAGTCACAGAAGGCCACCAAATTGGTCCAGCACAATTTGCTTTTGGTGAAGTCATATTGGCTCTCACCAAAGATCTCTCTATTTTCCATGTGCCTCAGCATAGTTTCCAGAAGCAATCAAGCAATGATCTTGCTGAGCACAGAGATGAGACTGATTAGTCTGAAGTTCTCCAGGTATTCTCTTTTTCCTTTTTTAAAAATGGGGGTTATGTTTCCCCTTTTCAGGCACTGGGAACTTCACTGGTTTCAAAATACAATGAATAGTGGCTTAGCCATTTTCTCCACTAGCTCCCTCAGGACAGCTGGATACATCCCAGCAGGTCCCATGGACTCCTGCACCTTCAGGTTTCTTAGATGGTCTCAAACTTGATCTTTTACAGCCAGTGATTCCACATTCTCCCAGTTTCTGCAATTAAGGAAGTGTGGCTGGATGACTTGCCAGTGAAGACTGAGATAAAAAAAGTAATTGAGTACTTTGGCCTTCTCCATGTCCCAGGTAATCAAATCTCCTGCTTCCTTCTGGAGAGGACCCACATTTCCCCTAGTCTTCCTTTTATCGTTGACATACTGAGAGAAGTTTCTCTTGTTGTCCTTGACAGCCCTCAGCAAGTTTAATTCTACCAGAGCTTTAGCTTTTCTAATCTGATCCCTGCCTGCTCACAATCTCACTGGATTCCTCCCAGGCTAGTTTTCCCTGCTTCTACCCTCTGCAGGCTTACGTTTTTGTGTCTGAATTTGTCCAGAAACTCCTTGTTCATCTTTGAAGGCCTCCTGGCACTTCTGCCTGACTACTTCTTTGTTAGGATGCATTGCTTCTGACCTAGAGGAGAGGACCATTGAGTATTAACCAGATTTCTTGGGCGCCTCTTCCCTGTGCAAGTCTTTATCCCACAATACTCTACCGCTGTGTTGTCCCTTCTATAGCTCTCTGAGTCCTGAAGTGTCCATGAAGACCAGTGCTTGGGAATATAAGACTGCTCCTATCTGTCTATAGAGGGCCTCATCCACTTGGTCTTCCTGTTCAGACCCCCACTATAATGTCACCTGCTCTCCCTTTAATCCTAATCTGTAAACTCACAGTTTACAGATCATCAGGCAGAGCTCCATGCACTACAACTGATAACTGACATAGAAGGAAACACCCTCTGACTGTCTCCTCTGACTGTCTTTGTTAAACAGCCTCTAACATTCCATTCCAACACTCAGTCATAGGAGTCATCCCACAACGTCTCTGTGACACTGATAAAACCACAGCCCTGCAGGCATGCACAGGTTTCCATTTTGTTTATTATTCATGCTACATGCATTAGCAGAGAGGTACTTAAAATGGGTCCTTGATGAAAGAAGAAGCCAACTTACTGGCTTGAGCAGCTGAAATTCCTTTGTGCTGCTCTTCACGTGTTCTCCTGCTGACCTCTGGTCTCACTCCAAGCTCTGGGCATCTCTTGCTGGCCCTGCTATCAAACTGGTAGGAGTGGAATGAATTGAGGTTTCCTTCCTCCAGCAATTTTTGCCTAAAGCCCTCTTCATCAGCTTGGCAAGCCCATAACTGAAGATGCTCTTCTCTCTCTCTGACAGATGGACTCTATCAGCCCACAGGAGACCAGGAGCCTTGGACTGCTTCAATACAGATTTTAAATACTATATATAGTGTATATTAATAGTTTAAATTAGCAGTACCTACAATTTTGCCTAAGTGCATGTTTGGTGTTTAATGAATGACTAGTGATTTAAGAATGACATTTGATTATGCAGTACTATAAGAATTTTTTTTTATTCACAGTGTTGATAATATTGTAATTGCTGGCCTGTGTTAGATTGATGAGAAAATATACAGCTAGGAAGGGCCAAATCAGAAGTTCAAAGATTTACAAGTCTAGAAATAAGTAAGAATTAAAGAATTAAAAAAATCAGAAATTCTTGCAATTATGGAGTATATTCCCACTCGAATACTCTCACTGCCACAATGTTGGCTGCTGATAATAGGTCAATGCAGTGGCAATATAACAGAAGAGAAAAAAAAAAAGGTAGAAGGAACTGGAATATAGTATATGAAAGAGTAAATCTACACAAGATTTGCTAGTCATTAAATGTATTTACAATTGCACGTTTAATTCTTTACAATTTGCCAGACGACTACTCTTTCACAGGCTGTGACAAAATAAATGGTTTGACCAGAATTTCAGTTAGTTCCCAGTGTTATCTCAGTCTTTATATTCCAGCAACCATATTTTCCAGAGTTAACTTTATATAACAAAACTATATAACATGTCTTACACTTACTTCACACAGTAACGACTGTAAAACATATATCTTTAGAAATGTAGAAAAGCCAGTTAAGGAAATAACTGGGAATGCATATTCACAAATAATTGGGAATGCAACACAGGTAGTAATTTAATTCTGAATGTAGCATATGTAAACAAATGCGGTTTCTTATTTTATCTATCTAATTTCTCATTCATTAAAATATTTGTATTTGAGCTGAAAACAAAACAATCTGGTTTTATATGAGTTTAAAGAAAAAAATTATTTCTTGTTTAGCAAATCTGATTTCAAAATCAGCTTCAGTACCAATTAGCCCTGCACATGTAGTTAGTCCAGCATGGTAATTACAAAATATTCAAGTACGGAATTTTAACTGGAGATTTTTACTTCACTTCCACCATCCAGTTCCATCAGAATTTTAATAGCAATTAAAGTTACATTTCATCATACATTATGAAAGTGAAACAGAACAGTTACAACTGCAGACACGAAATATAATTTATTTCTTTACTTGAGATGATTCTGGTCTGCTATATCCTCTGCTCCTGCCTATTCACACATCTTTGACTAGAAAATTTTCAGGCACTTCCCTTGAAGTGTCACTTCTTTGCTGTAAATTCACTGAGAGCAAGCAGGCAGGGGCAAAAAAAATCACCAAAAAACCCACTGTAAATAGTGCTAATCACTTTGGAAAGTACACTTAACACACTGAATATACCTAAAAATTAGTTAGGAAGTTTATAAAAGCCATGAATTCAATACAGAAATGCGTAACTCTTTAGAGAAAATACCACACCTAATTTAAAAAAGGTTGAGACACTCATGTACATTACTTCATTATTCCACTGCAACATTTTTCAGAAAGTTTTAAGTAGCATGGAACAGACAGTGCTCAGTTTAGGTTTTACTTCACTATTTGCATAATTAAAATGAAATAGCCACAAACTCAAACTGAAATCTTATCCAGATCCTACTGAAATAATGAGTATGTTGCAACTGACCTCAAAGCATAAAGAATCAAGCCCTTCATTAGAAAGACTGGTGTAAATTATCAGAAACTAGAGAATAGTGAATACTAAAATGAAACAGATATGATATTGCCACTAAAAGAATTAATTTACAACCAGTGTCCTAATTAAAACCATATTTCGAATGTACTCTTATACATAACCAATGTAATAAAAGGTAGCTGTAAATTTGAGCTAAATAGTCAAGACTCACGTTTAAAATGTGAGGAAAACCTGAAATTGTAGTACATACACATTCATGTGTGGCAAGAGAGAGAATTTATGCAACAGATCAGAAATAAAATCTGAAATTGATGAACATTCAGGGAATAAACTGGCCAAATATATTTTTTTGGATTGTTAAGAATGAGATAAAAAAATACTCACTGTAAATGTATTATTCTGCCAGTCATTGTAGGTTATGAAAACAATAACATCCCCAAGAGAAGGGAAAAACATAGAATAAGGTAAGTATTCTACTTGAACTACTAAGAAAACTTTAAAATGAGAGATTTTTAAACAAGTCTATGTACTTTA
>WAAE01023726.1:0-56719 GCA_013400495.1 Nicator chloris | reverse complement strand
TTAAGAACCATAATTGTAGCTTTTCAATCCATTACTGATAGTAGTTTTGGCAGCCTGAGAGCAATCAAACAATGTTAAAGAAAATACTCAGTAAAATGACACTATCTCAGAAAATGGTAAATTTCATCTGCCTTTTACAGAAACAAGAACTTACATATTATATGTGACAATAGTTAATGATATTAAAAACTGGTGGTAAACAGTTCTTGTTTAAAACTGTAAACTGAAGTATGATAATTTTGAAAAGGCAAATTAATATACTGTTTGAATATAACAAAACAGTGAGGAATGGAGACATGAATTAACAACAGGAGACCAAAAGCCAATTCAAGGGCAGAGAAAGAAGAACACAAACAATGATCTGCTTTTCTGCTGTGTCTCTGAGCAACAGCACTCAGAAAAAGCAGGTCAGCTCACCAGGTGGTAGACTGTGCAGCTGTTTGATGCTGAACCCTCCTGAGGATGCTCTTTCTGTGTAACACACATGTCCAAGGAAGAGTACTCTGTTGAAGCAGCTAAAGCATCAAGAAATATTTTTTTCTTTAATGGGAGGACAAAATGAGCCAATCTGCCTGGGACATTTTCTCAAAAAATCAACTCCTGTTACCTTACAAAGCACCAAAAAACTGACCTATCTCTGAACACATATTCCTGTGAACTTCACTGCTTTTTCACTGGAAACATGAAAAACTTCCCTCAACGCTTCACTTTCACCTCAAACCTTTCCAAACAGCATATACAGAACCAGCACCTGAGCCTCTGAAGGCTTTGCAGATGTTTTCCTCCATCATTTAATTTTGTGCCCTATCTTCAAAGGTTTCCACCTCTACCTTAAGGTCCCTATAATTCACACTCTTCATATCTCAATTCCATACTCTGAGTGTTCTTTTGAGGGTGCTTAATATCATGACACAATTCTTTGAGGTATTTCTCCCCCAAAACTGACCATGTATTCTCCCCCACTATCTTCTAGGTAGATTGTATAATTTCTAGACTAGAAAACCAGACTCCTTTACCATCTTCCCACTCAAGTCCATTTACTCATAAAAAGTTTATCCTACAGAAGGAAAAAATACAAACCACAAACTAAGAAAACCAACCCAAACCCTAATTGGTCAGAGGTATATTTCTAGCCTTACTTGTTATCAGTTTTAATCTATTTTTCTGTGCTTTGGCTAAGTCAACAAAATTGGTTTGAGCATAGGAACAGAATTCAAACAACTTAATCCACAACTTTATCTAAATATTATGGGTATAATGCTTACATATACTTTTTCTAAAGCACCATTTACCTTATTTCAGGGTGGTGTCTCTACCCATCAAAATCCCCAACTCCAACTGTTGTGTAAATGCACAGAGTTGGCCTGCCTTTTGCATCTCTGTTTAAATAATCCCAGATGACCTCGAGTTTTACTGCAAATTAAATATTTATATGTGCAGGCATTTACACATTCACACAAAATAAGAAACAGAGAACTGGAGTAAAATTCCTAAGACACTCTTATAGAAGGCAATCTTATCATGCTGTGCTGTGCTATGCTGTGCTGCAAAATAATAAATGTAAAAAACATAATATAATATAAACAATTTCCAAAAGTTGTTTCATTGAAAACCAGAGCATTTTGCCCTCATTTCTTTTCCAGCTTAAATTTATTCGTGGACAGTTTGTTCCCACTTGTTCCTGAGCCAATACTATTCTTTAACCTAAACACTTCCTTCCTGTCTCTGGCTTTACTATCCTGCTGTATTTAAAGACAGCAATCTTATCCATTCTCTGCTTTTGTTCTGCTACAATTCTAGGCTCTTTCAGCATCCTTTCATGAAACAGACTCTTCCGTCCCCTGAGAATCATAACAGCCCTTTTCTTGCACTTTTTTTAAATTCATCTCTCCTGACTATGAATGAGGAATTGAACACAATTTTCCAGATCAAGTCTCATCCAAGCCTTCCACAGTCACATTAATATTCTCCCTTCCTCCCCTGGAAATGTCTCCCCTGGCATATCCCAGTCTTTTACTAGCTCTTTTCACCATCACTTCACAATGGCAGCACACAAATTATCCCCTGATTGATGAATGCACTCAGATACACTTCCTTCCCATGGCATCCCATTGATAAGCTCTAAGATTATTACAAGGGCTTTGTTTGATTTTGTTTATTAGCCTTTAATAATTAAAGTCCTTTGTACTTCATAATTTTATATGCTATTCCATTTACATTACGTCAATCCTAATGCCAATTATCTGAGTAGCATCCTTTTACTACTTCATATTAACAGTACCTGCCTTTTTCAAATATTCAACACATCTCATTAGAACATTTCTACTTTCTGAGTGAAGTTTATTAATCACAAAAACAAAGACTGTGCATATTGAAAATTATTCTTTAATACTTTCAGTCTTAACACTTAAGCTGAAGACTTTTTGGTTCAGCATTATCCATTTCTTTTTTTCCTGTTAGCTGTACTCACTTTAAGACTTCTATATTTATCTCAATTTTTCCTAGCCAATCTCCACGTGGAATTATTGTGAGCTTTATTAAAAGGTGAATTATGTAATGATCCAGATCGATTAGATCTTTTAAGACCTTTCTGTTACAAAACCCCATTATCTTTTGAAAGAAAGATATCATTTCAATCTAGCCTAATCTCCTTCTTCTCTGAAAACTGTTCTTTATTAAACCATTTCAGGTTTTTCCCATTTTTTTCCTTCAGAGCTTCCAGTTTTCCAAATCAGTCCATTACCTATTCCACAACCCTAACATGTATTCACCATACAATATTTTTTTTCTGCACCCTTCAACTCCCCCTCTCCATCTTTCTGATTTTACTAATGCCCCAAATCCTTACCACCAGATTTGTGACTTAGAGTCACTTATTTAAAACTTATCTGTCCCCAAGACAATTTTATCTTGAATTCAGTTGAATATTATCCCATTTCTACTCTCTTATTTCCCACAGCATGCAGGCAGCATCACCACTGCAATAAAAAATTTTGACCAGCCATTCACTTTATATTGAGATTTATTAGATTTGCTCTGTCCCTTCTTTGTCCTTATCAGACATCACAGCCCTACTTCTACCTTCATTCTCCTCCTCTTTATTTGTTTTTTCCTTCTGTAGAACATTATCACAGCCCTTCGAATGTATATTTTGCTATTAAAAAATATGAGGAACTTCTGCAACAGAACCAATTTGCAGCCAAATGAAATTTATCTTTCTACATGAATTTTTCAGCCCTTGCTGCTGACTCTGAGCACAGGGGACAAACTGAGCACTCAGATGTATTGTCCATAAACTAAATTCATTCTCTGTGTAAGATGTGAAGAATGTTAGTATCACATACATCTGTACTCGCTAAAAAGTGTAACACATACAGGATTTTCAAGGTGATTTTCACATAAGAGTTTTTCAGACCAAGTTGTTGCCCACTGCCTACCTAAAGGAGCAGTGGAATCATCTCAGGAATGCAGTCAACAGGACTTTGAAATAATATGGACAATAATCCATAATGTACTGTACTACTAAAAAATGCTTGTTGGTTTCCATCCTGTAACAGCATTCAGATAGTTTGTTTCAATTAATTCTGTATTGCTCAGCTTAAGAAACATAAAAATACTTCTTAACTCTTTCCTCCTATTCATGGACAGAAGATGGGGGCTGAGGGGATGGAGCCTGGTGGAAAAACCAAAGCTGCCTAGATATAATATTTTTTATTTCAGGTATAACTCCATCTGATCATCCCCAGTGTGACAGATGGCTAATGCTAGGCTTGCTTCTGGATTTCTTATGGAAGATGGGAGCAGATACTGAACACCCCTAAGCTCCACAAATTAATAGAAAGTTCTTTTGTGCTGTTCCAATGGAGAACACTGTTCAAATACTACAGTCCTCTGAGATGAGCTGTATTTACAGAAGTCGGCGTAACTGCTGAGAGTGCCACTGCTTAAAAATTTGCACCATCCTCCCCTCACACCTCAGCAAACCCACGTTTTAGAAATTAATGAAAAAAATAATAAAGGCTTCAGTTTTCCTATGTTAGCCTTGAGGGCCACATATATTAATAGCTGCTACAACCTTTTTTTTTCTTAGGAGATGTTGAATTATTTGGACACGCTGTAAAGCTATCTGGCACTTTGTGACCTAATAGAAAAGCAAACCTTAAGCATTTACTATTATACAACAGCAACCTGGAGAGATAAATGCTCTGCTGTGAGGGAAATGTAAGCTGCAGAAAATTAATAATAGCCATTGCTCTATGAAAGAAGAGTGACCTACTCCCAGCTAAAAATTCTTTCTCTCTTGTCTAGCATTTCACAGGCTCCCTTATCTCCTTTCAGCATGGAACTATATAATTCTGCTTTCCTAGCTTGTATACAGAGGCCTTTAACCCTTTAAATGTGGCATACCCAAAGCAGACTAGAAAGGGGTCTTTTGGAAAAGATGACATCTTCTCTCAAGTCAATAGATTGAATGGTGAATTTCTTTTTTTTTTTCCTATTCTGTTACTCTTTTGATCTTAAAATTAGTGTATATTATATCTGTAGGGAGGATGGTAAAACAAGTATGGGATATAATTATGTGTATAGGAGGAGATATGGCATAGATATGGAATACCACAAAAGATGGAGAAGAAAAGTGAAGAATGAGAAAATACTTCACTGCATTTAGAGCCTTTGGTGCACCAAAAATTTGGTTTGGGATGTCACAATTTTGTGTCTGGCCTAGATAGGTGTAAACTAGCTCTTTATGGTTGTGAACACCTCTTTTTAAATTTTTTACTTTTCTCTTTTTTTTCTTTTTTCAGCAGAAATATTTAAATCCGTGTCAGCATTCACAGATAGATTTCTAGAAAATCACAGACATTATGTGCTGAACGTGCATCAGGATAACCAAAAACAAGATATATTCAGAAAGATTGCTATGCCTGATACCATTATCACTTAAAAAGAAAATAAAAATGAAGAAAAAAGTTGTAGAGTGTCAATCCACCTTCCTTCCTTTCTTATTTCTCCTGCTGATTGTTTCCTTTCACTATCTCACCACTTCATCTTGGGTCATAGGCATTAGCACTCTCATCCAAGTGCTATGCAAAGCCAGAGGCAATACAAGGGAAATGGCAGAGGTCCATCTTTCAATTTTTTGCCTTTGCCTTCATGGAACAGCATCATCCTGATACAGCCTGCAGTAAGGAGGTCAGCAGTGCACTTAGAACCCACTTGGGTCCTCCCTTCCTTCTGTTAGTGTCTCGCTGGCTGGGGACTGGCATCTCAGGAGTCAGTCACTGGAAATGGTTTCCCACCACTGAAAAGTACAATGTCTTGAATGAAGCATGGTAGGATCAGCTTGGGATAACGCAGTCACGAATACAAAGGAGAGACGGAACTGCACGAAAATGTTCTTTATGACAGTTTACCAGAGGTCTGGTGGTAAAGTTATCTTGTGAGTGAGCACATTATTTAGACATTCCCTAGGATCAGTAATCTTGAGCAGCAGTTTGCCTGCAGCTTCAGTGATCATCCTGTGATCCTGATGATAAGTCACAGATTAGTGAGAACTGACTTCTTGCTCTTCCTGGGTGACAGGTTCATTTGATATTATCTTGCAAAACATACTTACATTTTGTACTTCTTATTCCCTTTTCTATCAAAATGAGTATAATTCTTTAGTTCATCACTGTAGCATTGTGAGACTAAGATTTTTACTTTGAAGATCTGAGGTGTTTGGGTATGATATCTGCATATGAAAGATCCTAAGATATGACATTAGAAAAATAGATCTAGCCATTAAAATGCAAAAACGGAGACATTTCTGTTTCAGTAGAAGTGCACATGAAAACAGGGGATGTGTCCACATTCAGAAAGACCATCAAACTACAGTCTGAGGTGATGGTAGTCTATCCTCAAGCACACTTTCTGGACGATGTGGGAAAAGGTTATACATATCTGGATACTTCATTAAAGATATACATATGAAGAAATTTTAGAAGACCTTTTGTTGTCCTTTAAAACTTGGATATAAGGCAAAATGTCATCTTTACATACAATAATCAAAGTTCTTTTCATTAAAAAAAAAAAACAGGAACTAAATCTTCTGGACTAAAACTGTAGGGTTAATAAGCATTATCTCCATGAAGACACACACTTCTGTAGGTCTGTACTTTCAGGGTCAAATCTGGCGTTTGAAATATATACAAAAGACATAATAAAGTTATTTATTTCAGGTCTAAGTAAGAAGAATTTAACTTCTAAGCAGCCTGAAAAATGCTTTGGAGGATCAGGTGAAAGGTCAAAGTTATCTTATGTTTTGCCACACTTACTATGTATAGGACAGAGAGTTAAAAATAATCATAAACGTCCATCTGCACTTTCTCTCTAGTGTTAATGGGGCCATTGATCCTTAAAATAATTGAACCGGACTTCACAGAATTCAGAAATATTGTCATTTGGGTCAGTAGCAGTACTCTTAACTTTTATTCTGAATGTCACAGTGTTTATAAATCAACATCTGTGAGTTCTTGCCTCGCATGGAAAAGCGAGGTAATGCAGTTATTTGAAAATGGATAAAACACTGTGGAAAATCAGCCTCTTTATATGGGATAGTCATAGTTTTTATGTTAGCAAGCAGAGATTTCTGGCATACAAAAAGATTATTTATTTCACCTGACATGCCCTAGTGAGGATTTAGTAACATGCATAGTTGACACACGCCCCAGATATTTTGGAAGCCATGGTGGGAGACAAGATCCATGGGAGATAGAGTACTTATTTGCTCACTGAATGGCAGGTGTGTTCCAAATCAAAACTGCATTTACAAAGGCACCCCTCGGAAAGAAAGTTTGCTCCAGACATATGCTTTTAGTTCCTTGTGGAAAGCAAGCAGGACATGAGAATAGCTGTGAGTGGATCTTCACTGTGTGATTTTGTTTTGAATTAACACTTCTTTTCTCTCTGTATTCAGCCAGCCACAGCAGGTGAGGAAGTTGGCTTCCTTTATTTAGTTCAGAACTGAAAAACTAGATTCAATTTTTTTTTTTTTCTGGGAAATTCTGCTGCAGAGAAGACTTAATTGGTTAAGGATAAAACATCAAGAGGGAGGGCAGAATGCCATTGTGTAAGATCTATAAATACACACTGGATTTATATATATATCACAAATGCAATTAGACTAGGAAGTGCTGTGCTACTGTTATCTTCATGGAACAAATGTTACTAAAAATTTCTCTGATGTATTCCGTATCAGATGCCACAGCATCTATTTTCCAAAGTACAAAATGCCTTTAAAAGCTGTTACAATAATTTTATTTTTCCGGTGAAGGTCCTTAGCTATAACTACAGCTTGCAGTGGTTCCTATCAAAAATGAAATTCATCCTTCTAGGGAGGGTGGATGGGTTCTTGAGGTGAAAAGGTGTGAAAAACACTGTTTGAGGAAGTTTGTTTAACAAAATCTACATTGGGTTTGACAGGCTCCCGATAGCACTTGGTTTCCAATGATCTTCAGAGGTCCTCTGTGCCTGTACAGCTCCCGTTCCTGTTTCGTTCTGTGAGGAGTGAGTTCCCAACAGTTTCTGCTTTTGAAACACAGCCATCACATCATGTGATGTGTTAGTATTGGCTTGATCTCTAAGGATCCCCCAAGCACCTCTGTGTATGACCTGCCTTATCACAGTGGCAGTCGTCTGAAAACTAAGACAACTCACTGAATTAAATAACCCCTAAGAGTGCATCAGACATCACAAACAGAGGCCTTTTACGTGCGTTAAGAACACACCGAGCCCTTAGTGTTACAAATTAAATGAACTGAATTGAATTATTTTGAGTGGGGAATGAAATCTTAACTTGCTAAACCTAAAATGGATGCACCAGGATCAAACAATTAGAGCAATTGATGGCAATATTAAGTAAATAAGGCGTCAAAGATAGACTGCTGGAACAGTCCATGGAGCTCAGCATTCAAGTACAGCATGAAGTGGCTTTACTTTATTCCAGTCCAGGGAATCAAAAAGGCAAGGAAAAATATAGCAAAATACAATATCCAGTCAAAAAATAGGCTTATGAAGAGAAGGGAAGGGTGCTATGAGAACAAAAAAAAAAAAGTTTCTCTTGGAAAGCTTCACTTCTGGTTTTGATACGCTGCATTTTCCCAAGGATTTAACCTGTAGCAAGCAGAATATATTTGTTCTCTTTAATAAAATATAATTCCTTGTGTAGATAACACTTTTGTTTTTTAACTCATAAATTCCACCTCTGATGAATGTTACAGACTTCAGTGGATATTTTTGATTGTTTATTTCCTGATTTGCTGCATAGTCCTGAAAAAAATGTCTTTCTTGATCTGGGTAGGAATAAGTTGTAGCATCCATAACCTGGGATTTTCAAGGACTCTTAAATTGTTCCCAATCCTCATTACTTTGATCTGAGTGGTAAAATTGTTTGTACTGTTAGCAAAAACATAATTAAGACAATATTGTGTGGAAGTTTTCTATTTTTTTTCTTTTGATTTGCCTATTTCTTGTTCCTCTCAGATTTTATCATTTTTGGCTTAGAACAATTTGTATAATAATAGCAGAGGCATTGAGTATAGACCAGTAAAATAATGCCCTCATTTCATGAAAATACAGTAAAATAGAACTTCCACATAATGAGGTGTTTTTCTTATTTAAGGTTGTTTTATGTGTAGTCAAATATGGATTTGTATGACACGTCATAAAGAAAATATATTTTTTTCCTAATGCATGGCATTCTGCTTCTATATGAAGTCCAGCTGTAGAACAAGTAAAACTAAAATTCTTGCCTGCAGTGGCTGGTCTAGTCACTTGAATTGAAAGATTGAAACTTCACTTTCAGAGGGACAACGTCAGTTACTTTTAGGTAATGTTTTTTTCTGTTTCTGCTTTAAAAAGTATTTATACCAATTTCAAGTTATGCATAGCTCCCCCTTTGGGGACAGGGCTTGCAGTAGGCCTGGTCCAAACCACAAATGTTCAGTAACTGAACAAAGCTCTGCTGCACTGAACATTTGTGCAGCTTAAGGAGAGCCTGAAAGCACCACCCCAAAGAGACCAAAAGGGCCAAGATGAAGGGTTTAGACTATCTGGTAAAAGAATTGCAAGATCTATTTGAATTTCAGACACTCAAGGCAAATATACCCTCCAATTTCTTCTAGCATGCCTGCTATCCTGCAATTATTATTATTTATAAAAGATCTTGGGTTTATCCCTTTGCTGTAGTGGGATATTTGTGAAATCTCTTTTATTTGTTCTTGCAGAGGAAAGACAAAAGTATTCCCTGCCATTTCTGCATGAGAACATGTCCCTTTTAATTTTCAATTATTCTTTCATCAGCTGTTTCCTAAGATTTGATTCCATATTAAAAGAGAGTTGAATTCTCTCTCTTCTGCTGGTGACATTCTGCTCTATGCTTGTGTTTATTTAGCCTAAAGCACCAAAATGAATACTTTCACCTATGTCATGTACATGGCAGACAACCACTTCTGTGATGAACTAACTAAACAAGAGGTTCCTGGGAAGACAACTGCAGGATTTGTGTAGACTGTTTTGATCACTTTGCAGTTGCTTAGTTTCTTTGAGCTAAAAATTTCCGTTACTGGGCTTATTTATAAGACAAATAAGAAATAAATTTAGTAACATGCTATTATAACATGATAGCCTTTCTGGAGCCTGTGGAGAAGCATGTATCTTTCAGTGACCTTTCTATTATAAAACATTTTCTGTTGGTGCAGTGAGATTTCACTGGGCTGGGCTTGACTTACCCTTAAGGTTTGAACACTGCAATTTCTGCATGTGACAGCATATGAAATTTAACCTGGGCAGGCTGGGAAGTTGAGCAGAGGGAGAGCTCATGCAGTTCAGCAAAGGCAAATGCAGGGTCCTGCACCTGGAGAGGAATAACCCAAAGCACCAGCACAGGCTGGGGAATGACCTGCTGGAAAGCAGCTCTGCAGAGAAGGACCTGGGGTCCTGGTGGACAACAAGCTGTCCATGAGCCAGCAGTGCCCTCGTGGCCAAGAAGGCCAGAGGGATCCTGGGGTGCATTAGGAAGGGCCAGCAGGTCAGGGGAGGAGATCCTGCCCCTCTGCCCAGCCCTGGAGAGGCACATCTGGAGTGCTGTGTCCAGCTCTGGGCTCCTCAGTGCATGGAGCTCCTGGAGTAGGTCCGGTGGACAGTGAAAAAGATGATGAGGGGTCTGGAGTATCTCCCTTACAAGGACAGGCTGAGGGAGCTGGGCCTGTTCAGCCTCAAGAAGAGACACTTGAGAAGGGACCTCATCAATGTATGCAAGTATCCCAAGGGAGGGTGCCAAGAGGATGGATCAGGCTCTGCTCAGTGGTACCAAGCAATGGGACAAGAGGCAACAGGCAGAAACTGATGCACAGAAGTTCCACCTGAAAAAGGGGAAGAACTTCTGTACTCTGTGAGTGACCGAGCACTGGAACAGATTGCCCAGAGAGGTTGTGAAGTCTCCCTTGCTGGAGATAATCAGTAATCACCTGGACACTATGCTGTGCCCTGTGCTCAAGGATGGCCCTGCTTGAGGATGGAGGTTGGAGCAGATGGCCCACTATGGTCCCTTCCAACCTGACCCATTCTGTGATTCTGTGAGCTTACTTGTCCAATACCTGTATTGATCAGGAGAGCCAACAGGTCCTGAACTGTAACTACCAATGGATTCTTTACTCTCTGCCAGCATTTTTTTTGTTCAAGATGGAGACAAAATTAAATTGAAAAGGCTGAAGATAACCTAGCAAGGAAAATTAAAAATTGGAATACATAGTTTTATAAGAACTTGTGCAAGCAATTTTTAAGTCTTCTATTATCAAAAATATTACTATACATAGAAATAGACACCCCTTGTAATACATGGTTCACAGGACAGGATGGATGTATTTTCTGGTCCCTGCACCTTAAAAAGGAAATACATATTCGACATCCATCCACTTTTCTGCAGGCTTTCCATATCATTTAAGCAGGAAAAAAACAAACACAAACCCTAAACAAACAAACCAACCCCAAAACCAACCAACCAAACAACCTCAACAACAACACAAAAATACCACCGCCACACAAAAAAAAATGGGATAGAAAAATATCCTGGTTTTTTTTATGGTAAACTCCACTAGCCTCACTCAAAAGAGTTAAATGTAAAGCATGGTAAGAAATATTTTCAAAGACTAGGATTTTTTCCTCTTGCAGAGAGTATTTAGAAGAAGTGAGAGAGATCTCACTGTGACAAAATTTGCCATCAATGGAGAATTTTTCTTCTCAGGCATCTCTGATCCTTATTTCTGACTGACTGCTCTGCACTCCCAAAAATCATTTTCTATGATCACCACTCAAAAGCTACCAAGTTCATATCAAATGTTAGGACTAAATATATCTCTCACAAGGCATCAAACAACATTTTCTCTCCCTCTGGGAGCAATTTTTTAACATTGAGCCTGCAATTTAGCAAATATAGACTGGGTATGCCCCTATACACCTGTAAGCACTATTCCCTTCATCAGAAAGCTGTAAAGTATTCCATCTAAAAGCTTCTATCAGAATGAAAAGCATTAATTTATTCACCTTTAAAAAAAATCTATCTTTCTTCATTGCTAATAATGCATTATTATTGGTGGTGGTCACCTTAGATGGAGATATTTTGCAGCCTTCTTTTGTAACATTTCATCCGCCATGCAGAGAGACTGCTTCTTGATCCTGAGATGTTTTCCTTAATATGCTAGCAACAGCAATCCATCCCTCTAGAGATTCTGGCAAACTTGACATCACTTTGCTCTATTCCTGTTTCTGCAAACTGTGAAAATCCTGTGTCTGAACAAAATGCTAAAGTAGTACTTCTGATGCTGCATCCACGTACTCTGCTATCCTTTTATAAATGTGCCAGCTAAATTATTCCATTTATTGTAAACATATCTCACGTTTGGTTCTAAATTTTCACGAAGCAGTTTTCATTCTCAAGAAAATGGGCAGACCTCCTTACTGGTGTACGGCAAACAACAGAGGAAGAAATTCAAGCAGGTGTGGAATAGCGTGTAAATGCAATATGTCTTGCTCCTAACCCACCTCTTCATTAAACTATGGCTTATTTTCAATCTTTTACTTAATAGCACTAGACGTATTCATTTGTAATTTGCCTGCTTTCAAGACACAGAATATTTGCAGACATTGACTTTCTAGAGTTTTCCAGTTCCACTGTAGACCCACATTTCTGATGTCATTAGATACAATACCTACACACCAGATGTTTCAGCATTTTTGACATTTCAAGGAAAAAATATTTTGTTTCTCTAATGGACATCACCTTTTTCCAAAGTCGTATTAGGCAAAATCAATCCCTTTTTGAGAGGAAAGGCTCAGACCTCTTGTGGTAGGTTGGCCTTTGATGGCTGTCAGGTGCCCACCAAACCATTCCCTTGCTCCCCCTCCTCAACAGAACAAGGGGAAAAAATTAGATTAAAAAAACTTATGGGCTGAGATAAGAACACAGTTATCATCAAAGGCAAAGCAGAGTCATCTTGGAGAAGATTAAGTTAATCTATTGCCAATTACAAACAGAGAATGATACTGAGGAAAAGGAACAAACAAACAAACCCCAAACCACCAACCAACCAACTAACCTATCAAAAACAAAACAAAACAAAACAAAACAAAAAAAAAAACAAAAAAACCCAAAAAACCAAAAAAAACACCAAAAAACAAAAAACAACAACAACAAAAAAAACAACAAAAAAAAAACACCCCAAAAAAACCAACCAACAAACCAAACAAAATAAATCCACCCCAAAACTAAACAAGCACAAAAACCCCTATACCCCAAAATCCAGGAAAAAAGTCCCAAACTCAAAAGGATATTCCTCCCACTCTCTCTTCTTTCCAGGTTTAACTTCACTCCTTCATTTCTGACACTTCTACCTCTCCCCCACCCCTGCAACTTCCTTTAGGCATCTCCACCTGTTCTGGTGTTTTCTGGGGAGCAGATTCTCTCTCATTCAATTTTTATTAATATATGCAATTTTGGAATTTGCTTCCAGAAAATAATTTGATTCCACACAAAAAAAAAAAAAGAAGGACTTTTGTTTTTGAGTACTTGTGCTTTAAATTCAATAGAATAGAATAGGGGATGTAACTATAACTATATATACAATATAGATCTTCTTAATTCACCTCTTTATGCTTACTTTTGCTGCAGACCTGACACAGATATTTTTCATTTGGTTTTTCTCACAGTTCCTTCTTCATTAATATCTTCTCAATAACTGCTTTGATCTTTCAACACAATGTGTGCTCATATGTCTGTTTAACCTATTCCTCTTCTGAATTTGTATTACAAACAATTATTTTCTACCTGGTTTTTTTTAGCATGTAAGTATTTCAAAGGTATTAGTCAAGTTAGCTCCACAGAATACCTGTCAGTTTAGATTGTAGGATCAACTTAATTTCATAGCTGAAGAATAAAACTGCCAAAAGCCTATGCTAAAATGACTCTTTTCACCTATTGTAAAAGCTTCGATTTTCAAAGTAGATAAGTAGATATCAGGGATCCTCTTTTTCAGCTACTTGACCAATTCACTTAGTTTAATGGAAAAACAAGTGTCCTGCACCCTTGGAATTCAGAGCAATGTCTGTAAGCAACCTCAGAAGACATCACACAAAACAAAGCCTTTCCCTTCTTGAATTCCATGTGCTTAGTGCCTCAAGCATCCAGACACATCTCTGCAGATTATGGCTCAGTATATTTCAGTCAACATCTTTTCCAGACTCTGAGCTCTACAAGCCCGTCTTTGAAGCTGTGTTATCTCCAGAATAGCAGTATTTCCTTCTATATATTCATCTGCTGTTTCCTTGCAACACTTCATCTTCAGATCTCTGTTTTCCTCCTCATCAGCCTTGTCCTACGGTATTAGGCTGTTAAGTACAGCTAAGCCCTGGTGTATTTATAAAGGTTTTAGGAAAAGGTTTGGACAGGAATGATTATGAGTTTGGGAGTAAAGAGGTTACAAGTGAAACTGAAATATGCAATTACAACATATTTGAGGAGATGCTAGACAAAATGTACTTCCTGGGGTACTTTCAAGTCAAAAAGTTTTGACAACATATTCCCATGTCATGCTCACTTCACAGCATCAGAGCTGGAATTCTTCCTTTATTCTGCTTCCTCCCAACTCAGGTACAGATGGAGTTCCTGCTTTAATTCAACTTGGATGACTTTTCTGTGACATTAATACCTCTGGTATTCATTATCCCTTCCAAGTTTCACTTACTGTCCTTATTCAGAAAGGGAATATTGCTATTTCAGTATAAGTTTCCTCTTTTCTGTGATAATCAATACACAACCTTAAAATCTTGTAAGGTCTCATATATTACGAAAAGAAGGTGAAAAAGTTGTACATCAGCTAATTTAAATCTAAAATCTCCAATACATCCCATCTTTCCTATAAAAACCAATTTCAGACATAGAAATAAAACTTTATCCAGAGAAGGCACTGAAAACTTTGTCCTCTCTGATCTCTTCCCCTTGCTCTTCAGACACATTTTTATACATGATAAATGCAACCTCTATTCAGTCCTGATGATAAAACATCTTTATCAAAGAACTGAGAGAGATGGTATGTTTTGTCTTACATTTCACAGTTGTGAATGTTATATGAAACCTGGTCATATTCTCTTTCATGCTTTACTCTCCATGGCTCTGAGGAGAAACTTTTGCAGAAATTCCTTCAGGTATTCAATTAATACTGGAAGGAAAAAAATATTACTCAGTATAAACTAGTTTAGGAACGCCTTCCAATATTTAAAGAAACCTCTATTCCCATCTATCTCAGAAGGAACTTTTGAAAGAACTTCTGCTTTTTTAGTCTTAAATCTTTCTTATGCTGGTAATCTACCCAGAGTAATCCTCAACCAAAAAAAAGCTCCATCTAATATAACAGATTTCAAGTTTTAGCTGCAAAACTGCAGCAGTTCTTAAAAATAGTAGTTCTGACTTTTAAAACATAATAAAGAAATACTGCTTCTTTTCTCCCACTTGTTTTTATTTAAAGAAACTCTCCAGTGGTGTTACCTGACATTTAAGGAAGATACAAATCTATATGACCTAAAGCTACTGTCATGGTGTAGAAAATTCCAGCCCAAGTGATTAAAGTTTCAACACAAATGACAAAAGATAATGGGAAGTGTCTGGTAACCTGCTAAATATATGTCTAATTACAGACAGTGATGGTGACTTTTCTTGTAATATGCCTACATTTTTCAGTAGAAGAGTAGACTTTTTTGTTTCATTCCTTTCCAGCTATTGCTGTGTCTTATCACATCTACTTTTTTTGTAAGCCTTTTCTTCTTCAGTTTCATTACCCCAGTCTTTGATGATCATATGGCACAACCTGAGTTCCTGTATGGTGAATTCCTGACCGATAGTGAGGTGGTCATGAAATGAAACTAAGACGATTGATCACTCTTAGGAAACATTGATCCTTGACTTTAACATCATATCCTTAATGTTTTCCAAATATATGAAATAATTTTAGTTTATAATTTAGCTGTTTAAAGTGTTATAAGTATAAAGTGTTTCATCTCACTGCTGTTCATTTGGAAAACTCCTGAATCACGTATTTTATGGTGACTGATAACCTACCCTTGGCTCTCTATTAATCCCAAGGAAGGAAGCAGCCAGCTCATTTCAATGACAGCCAGTGTGTCCCTTGAATATCTACTGAGCCCTGAGTTAACTAGCACAATACACACTACTTCATGTGCCTTGGACTTAGGATTTTGACATTTCTTTCATTCTGTGGTGATATACACGTTTAATGGTTACTCATTCATTCATGTTTTTAGTCAAAAATCCAAATGACATCATATTAATGACAAAAAAAATCCTTTCCAAAGTGCTTCCTTCACATTTGTGCAAGCTGTATTGAGGTCAAAAAAGAATGAAGACATTAAATAATATAGAAAAGCTGTTGACAACTATTACAGAAAAATTCTCATAGATTTTTCAACCAGACAATTTTCTCTCATTTCAATAGCAAAAAAAGTTACAGCGTCACTCTCATGAAAAACTGAAGGCAGTTGTGTTTTCACAACTATATCTCCGATTGCATAGTTTTATATCTCTCTGGACATTAATTTCTACTTGCTGAAATGCAATGCAGGTGTAATGAATCAATTTTAACCTTTGCTAGCAAATTTTCTTTTTCCACATTGCATTATCCAACTTTACTGTTCATCTCTTTTTGAATCTTCAGAGTTTTGAAAGCTGTATTCACAGACAACACACATTCAACTTTCTCATTGCTTTTCATCTTTCCAGTATGTTCATACTGAACAGGACTTTTTCTAAAGCCTGTCTTGTACAAAAGATTATGTTTGCTATATCCAAACATTTTGGCCAGCTATGTTATCTAACCTCTGTTTCTACCTAGTTCTTTTTTTGTCTGGCTGAGCTGAATTCTATTAGATTCAGTTAAAGTGCACTGTCAAAGAAAATGTTCTCTATGACTCGATATCATGCACTTGACTCTAAAAGTTTAATATTTTCCTCTCAGAAATATTTTCCCCATTTTGAGTCAAAATCCCTATTACCAAATATACCATAAATCAATGGTGTGTGTTAGCACATAGGCTTTTGTTGCGAGGGGTCG
The DNA here is from genome assembly GCA_013400495.1 of Nicator chloris. Taxonomy (NCBI): domain Eukaryota; kingdom Metazoa; phylum Chordata; class Aves; order Passeriformes; family Pycnonotidae; genus Nicator; species Nicator chloris. The sequence goes on along the minus strand of WAAE01023726.1, from coordinate 40,061 downwards.
TGTAATTGTCATTCTCTGAGTTTTTACCTTTCAGAGAAACTGCTATTCCGTAAGTGGCTTCAGGAATGCATATTAGAGTGGTCAACTTTTGAAGCCACTTAGGAAGTTCACATGCTGAAATTCTATGCAGAATATGAGCATACCGAGGTCTTAAAAACTTTTTACTTGTGAAAAAATGTGTTGAGGTGCTTATGAATTTGCTCATCATGAATCAGACTTATCAGAGTAATTTAGCAACATTGGAAAATATTACACCTATTTTTTATAAACAAAATGAGGAACAATGATGAAGAAACAACTTGCAAAGAAATTTGCTGTAGTGCCAGAAAATGGAATAACATCTCCTACCACAGGAAAATTTTGTTCATCTTCTAACAGGGCATGAAAATTTAACACAAATTAAACACTTAACTCTACATGCACGATTATACCTAGAATAAATAAAGCCCCATAGCTCATGCAAGGCCATATGTGCCCTGACAGTATTATGTTTGAGAAGAAATTCAAGCTTCCTTCACATATGATGGGTTGATCATGTCATTAATTCATTCCAAATCAAACTGACCTAACAGCCAACTCAATTTGCATTTTTTCAGAATGCTAGAAAATTTTGTCTTCACTCTCCCGACACGAATGTGCATTGTTTGAATTTTCCAGGATCAGAACAAGGAAAGAATTCCACTTCAGTGCTTACTGAGATGTTTTATGGTTTGATTTTGTTCTTACTGGGTGCAAATTTAAGAACACCTGTATTAAATGAAAGGCAACGATACCACAGTTCCAGAGAGGTGTTTAATTCCTCTGAGGTGGGTTCTGCTATCAAGTTTGGGAGCTACCACACAGTACAGCCCAGACACAAAAATAGCCAAAATTGGAATGATTTGAAGAAAATCCTTTTACATTCTGACAACTCAAAAAAACCTCTGACCAAATATTTTTCAAATCAGACTCTACTCTGGATATGTAGCAACCACAGCCACTATTTCTCTAAATCACATTCAAGTGACATATTCCAGAACAAAATTTGGATTTGCTTTGTGCTTTTGTAGTTCTCATACATGTAACCTGGGAAATTATATGTTTGCAGATATTTCTCTTTCAAGATTAGTTGGATGTGAATTGGACTGCTGTTTAATTACACCTCTAAATTTCATAGGTGGACACTGGAATAAAATATTGGGATGATGACCCCAGATCAGCACAGCAATGACTGCAACAACTATATTTGTGACAAAGTACTAGTTATATGTCTCTGCGTTGAATTTGTATCTTCTATTTCAGTTATTTAGTGATTAAGTTTTGGGTTTTTTTCCTTTGTTCCTCCACAACAATTTTTTAAAGAATAGGACATATCCTTTAAAGACATATGCTTTTAAAGTCAACACCATGTTGGTTGACAAAGGGCAAAAATTGAATAGAAAATATTATTTTCTGCCAACTTATTCCTGGTCCAGGCAACAATCCTGGCTACTTGCACAGTTGTATAGAGATCCTTCTGTGATATGCATTATTCAAAACCAAACAAAAAGGTAGTTCCCCTGAGACTGCTTTTAGACCACTTCTAGAATGAAAAAGCTACACATGAATAATAAATAAACCAGAAGATTCATTCAAATTGTTACTAAGTCACTTATCTGTGGCCACAAAGTTTCCTTGTTTTCATTTTTAAGAGTTTTAACATTGTCAGTAAACAGACTCACATTGTTTCCAAGAACAAATTTGTATGTGGAAAATTTAACTGACCAATATTTGTAATGGTCCACCAAGCAGCCTCACTAGCCATGATTTTTAAAAAACTAAAAATTGTAAATTACTTTCCCCAAAGTTCAGAAGTACTGCATAAGGATTTCATTAACATCATTAATAGAAGGCATCAAAGAGCATGTCCAGTGATGACCACAGGCTAGAAGAAGAACTCTTTCAGACCAGCTTTGCAGAGAAGGACTTGGGGGTGCTGGTGGGTGGGAGGCTGGACATGAGCTGTCAGTGTGCACTGACAGCCCAGAAAGCCAAAGGTGTCCTGGGCTGCATCCAAAGCAGCGTGAGCAGCAGGGCCAGGGAGGGGATTCTGCCCCTCTGCTCTGCTCTGTGAGACCCCACCTGCAGGGCTGCATCCGCTCTGGGGTCCCAGCACAGGCAGGACCTGTTGGACTCTCCTATGAGACCTCTCCTATGAAGACAGGTTGAGACAGCTGGGATTGTTCAGCATGGAGGAAAGAACGCTCCAGGAACACCTAATTGTGGCTTTCCAGTACCTAAAGGGGGGTAATAAATAGAGGGAGAGTGACTTTTTTACATGGGCAGGAAGTGACAGAACAATGGGTAATGGTCACAAACAGAGACAGATGTTAGGAATAATGTACTCAGAGGGTGAGAGAGTGATCCAGCGAGATACTGGATGGGGTTGCCCAGAGAAGGGAGGCCTCATCCCTGGCAGGATTAAAGTCCAGGCTGGCTGAGTCTTTGAGCAACCTGGTCCAATGGAAGGTGTCCTTTAATAGCCCATTGCAGGGGGTTTGGAACACAGTATTTTACATCACTTCCAACCCAAACCATTCCAAGATTCTGTGATCTCCTTTGAGGAACCCTGGGCAGTCAGCAATGCTCAGTTCTTCAGCCGGGCAATGGAAGAACAGGATTCATATCAAATGGACTCCAGCCTTGATTTTCCTTGCACTCAGCTCCCTTAAAATGAGCTCCCTGCTCTGCTGGGGTTAGGATAGTGTAAGGTAATAGAAACAATGGTGATCTAAATGTTAAATGTAGCAATAGATTTTGAGATACTTCTTTTCAAGATGGGTAAATAAATTCTTTGTACATAACATATATTAAGTAAACTAAGAAATACTTTAATGCAACTTAAGATCATTAAATCACACTGCTGTGGCTGTATAAAATGAAATGTATGCATTTATATATCTCAGTCTTCAATCATCTTGAATTTAAAGTCATAAAAGTACACTTTATAGACAATAAAAGTCTGCTTTATTACATCAGAATGTCTAGTAAGATTCTGACTTTCTTCTCGCTCACTGTTTTCCTTTTTGTATGCTGTTGTAGTCAACACAGTCTATATAAAAATATTAACACTTTTCTTTATGAGTCATTGCATAACTTAAATTATATTTGGTCTAATAAATATGTTGCCATCTAAATAGCAGCCTCATTAAAATTTATTGTGAACATTATTTTTATTAAGGCCGATGGCATCCTGGCCTGGATCAGCACTGGTGTGGCCAGCAGGACCAGGGCAGTGACCGTCCCCCTGTCCTGGGCACTGCTGAGGCCACAGCTCCAATCCTGTGCTCAGTGCTGAGCCCCTCACTGCAAGAAAGACATTGAGGGGCTGGAGCGTGTCCAGAGAAGGGCAGCGGAGCTGGGGAAGGGTCTGGGGCACAAGTGCTGTGAGGAGCAGCTGAGGGAGCTGGGGGTGTTCAGCCTGGAGAAAGAATGGAGATGAAAGGAGGACCTTATGCTTTCTGCAGGTACCTGAAAGGAGGTCACAGACACGTGGGGGTCAGTCTTTTGTCACAGGTAACAAGTAATAGGACGAGAGGAAATGGCCTCAAGTTGCACCTGGGGAGATTTAAATTAGATAGGAGAAAAAACATTTTCACACAAAGGGTTGTCAAGCATTGGAACAGACTGTACAGGGTAGTGGTGGATTCACCACTTCTGGAAGTGTTCAAAAAACATGTGGATATGACACTTGAGGACATAGTTTAGGGGTGAACATGGTGGTACTGCCCAGTTGATGGTTGAACTTCATGATCTTAAAAGTCTTTTTCTACCTAAACGATTCTACAGTTCTACAGTTCTGTTTCTAATGTACTATCATGCTGGCTACTGTTTATACAGTTCCTGTAAAAAATCTGTACACTTTTTTATGTGGAGAGTAACCTTTACAGTTAAATACACAACAGTAGGATTTGTAAACAGTTTTGTATTTCCTGAAGGGTAGCCACAGCAGAGAAGTAAAAATACTAAAATGAACACATGCAAAAAAAAGCAAGTCAACCCAAAATACAGAGAAATGAGGAAACCAAGGATTAATAAAGGATATCACCAACATTGTCAAGTAATGAGAGATGCTTTTCATTGATACTACTAATGAAAGTAATTATTAAATTTTACAGTAGGCTCTAAGCACCTAGTGAACTGGACATAACACAAATGGCGGCAAAAGACAGATGTTACAATCTCTTTCACCCAAGAGATATAATATTAAACAAACAAAAAAAAATTGTACAGTGGTAGACTGTATCAATAAAAGTATTTGCAGAGGCGTGGGAAATATTAATGCTATTGTATAATGTGCTCATAAGATTTTGTCTGGAAACTCCATAGAGCTCTAGCTATCCTCACACAAAAAGGAGTTAAAATTGCAAAAGCAGGAGAGAAAATTTCCTAGCATGGACTGGGAAATGAGAAAGGTTGGCTTCAGAGACAGCACTCAAAGAGCATGACTTGCTCATTTTACCAAAATGAAGGCTGAGAGGTGGAAAGGAATTACAAGTGATTTTTTTACAGAACGAAGGAATGAAGGAAGGTGTAGGAAGATGAAGTAGGATGGTGTCAGATGGAAAGAGAACCAGTGTGGAGGTAGAAGAATCACATAAACTGCAAGAGAGACTAACACAAAAAAAATATGTAAACTAGACAGAAATACATTCAGGTTGAAAAATAGGATTCTGTTATCAGAGTAGTGAGCTTCTGGAACAAGGTTTTGGTTTACATGGTGGATAGAGGGGAACCCATATCGCAATTTTACATGGCCCTGATCAGGTCATCTCAGTGATAGCAGGGAGCTTGAGTTTAAAGGGCAGGGCTTTCTTGAAGCTGCCACACTATATTTGCTCAAGGAGTTCATTGAGTTTCATAGAAATTAATCTTGATAAAATGAAAGATTAGACACACCAAAAAAATTGGCCCTTGCGTCCAGCACTCCATTATAAATCTCCCAGAAATTAGTGTCATTTGTTGGAGTTTCTGTTCAGCCCTTGGTCTCTACTGTCAAACTCTAGAGACACTCAAAACAGCTAACATGGTAGGTGGAGTTCAGACATGTGAAGAAAATCACAGTACTTATGTGCTGTATTCTTTTTTTTTTCCTACTAATGATTTTTCCCAAGGTATGCTGCAGAGTGTATTTGCTCTTAATCCTGAAATTTGACAGGGTATAGATTTTTATAGATACAATCACCATGGTATCCCAACACTTTCTATATTGGGACACTTCAGCACTTGACTTGATCAGAAACACTTTTAAAGGATTTCCAGAAGCGTGTCAATACTTTTATGCTAATTTTGCTGTGCAAATTTGATTTAAAAAAAACAACCTCGGCTAGAAAAATATAATATTATCATAATTCAAGTGACACATCTTCTACACTTTGTCTGTTCTTGAAATTGAAAGAATTGATCCAGACAAGACATTCAACTCTATATTCCAGAACACTTGCTAAATTTTTAAATACAAGCTCAGAAGAAAATACAGTCAGTAGCTTCCACTTACTTTTTGATTCTTGCTGTTGCCAAGTGAAAGTAATCTAAGGTCAAAAATGATTCCCAATAAAACGCAAAAGCCATGAAAGATAAATCAAAACTGAAGAAAATAATCTTATTAACTATCTAAATATGTTAGTTGTGCTCCTTAATCTTGAAGAAAAAGCCATCTGCTAGATTTTGTTCTGCTAATAGATGCAGGATGACTGAGAATAAACTGGAAAAAAAATAAAGCAGAGAGTGTAGTAGGTCTGGGAGCTGTATGTATAGATCTGTTCATAGGGAGAGACTTGCACTGCACAATACAAATCTAGAGGGTGCACCCACTTCTTGAGTGCAGCAACATCTCACGGCCCTGCAGACACCAAGGAACACTGGGGAAACAGTGGAAGACCAGGGGCCAGACCCAGCTGCACGTGCACTGCCTCCTGTGCTAAGGAGAAAATGGTTCATCTTTTGGAACTACTTATTTCCTCGCCTTGGAGATGCTGATGAAGTCAAGGCTTTGTGGAGAGCGAGGAATGCGCAGAAATAAATTGAAACATGTACCACGACACCTCAAAAGGCCATTCCAAACTATTCAAATGTATAGACTTCCTTAAATGGAACAATTTTTCTTTACAAGACATAGACCAAGCGTTAATTTCCTGGAGGTTTCTGAGGAACCTCCATAAATTTAGGAGGGGGGAAAAAAAAATCAGAATAAAATCCTGCCAATCTCTTAATTGTTTTTAACACGTTTCCCCAGGAAAAGGATCTCTGCTACAAACAGAAATATTCATGCAAGTCTTTGTTGCAGGAAGTGTCTAGCCTAATTCAACAAATATTCTATTGAAAGGTCAGCTACAGGAGTGCTAGGAAAACCTCTATTTCACACAACATGATGCTTCTACAAAAATATAAGATATATTTTTAAATCTTTCTTCCAGCCTTGCTCCAACAGTGTAGTAACTTATTCCATAAACAGCCTATGTCTCCATGCAATTTGCATTTTCTGTGAAGACAAGACATAATTCTTTTATTGAATGCAGTAATCCAGAAACTACTGCATGGTTTGCATGTTGCAACGACTGGCCTAATGTACTGGCTGAAATGGAAAAAAATCACTAATTTTTATATTACTCACTCATCCAACTTCCCTCTTTGCCTCTCAAAATAACAGCAACCTTAGATTACAGATGTTTAGGAGTTCTGTGTGTTATATAAAGGCATAACTAATATACTGGGAAAATAATGCTGTGAGAAGTCCTATAAGTTTAAAAAGAATAAAATTATTGCAAAAGGAAATAATTTCAGATCTGAAAAAACATTTAATTGCTGTAAGAACAGGAGAATCCATTCAAAACTTCTACTTCAGCATCTCACTGATACACACAGTAAATACTTTTAGGGTAAAGGAAACAGTACAATTGGATATTCACAGATAAACCAGAATTTTCAGAGACGCAAATTTTATTTTAATCTTGTAATTCATCATAAAATAAATCTCAAGTGTGTGACAGAGCTTTAGTGAGAGATGAAAAGAGGAGATAAAATGAGACTGACTTCTTGTGCACCCCCCCAGTCTTCTCACTGGTGGGGTGGGGTGAGAGGCAGAAAAGGCCTTGACTCTGTGCAAACCCTGCTCAGCAGTGACTAAAACATCCCTGTGGATGTTTTTTGTGTGGAAACACTGTTTCCAGCACAAATTCAAAACACAGACCTGTAAAACTTACTGTGATTTAAATCTAGCCCTACAAAACCAGTATTCCAGGAAAAACACCAGTTATTTTATTCAATACTATTTGCTATCCCCAAATCCACTTTTCCTAGGTTTCTTAGGAGTATCTTCTATGCGTTAGGTTATTGGATAAAAGAAATATTACCTTCTTGTCTGTCTAACAGAGCTATAACTCAAAAATATGTCTATTTTATTATGGAACACTCAATTTGACCTGATTATTTTTAAGTTTTACAAGTAATTTACATATTTCCATGTTCTTCACTGGACACCCTGGAAATGTCAGCTCTTTGTAATCTCTTGCTACAGACCTACTTTTTTTAAACTGGGGAGTTCATTCTGTTCTTCCTCATGCTGAATGCTTGAAATGTCCAGAAAAATTTAAATGGAAACAGCTTTCAGTGCAGAAGGTAATTCTAGCCAAGTTAATCCTTTGTGAAAACATTTTCACTGGGATTTTTTTATTTGAAGTGAGGGGGTTATTAATGAAAGGAAGAAAATGTGACAGAACAAGAGCATGAATTAAACCTTCTTTGAAATTAATTAATCCTTTATTTCTTCCTCACTGTTTCATTTTTTTAATCTGTCTGTAGACTAAAGCTGTGGTTAGATTCAAATACAAGTCCTGCTTTCTTGCTATTTCAGGCAAACAATCTGCATTTTTTAGAGCCCCTTACTGCCCTGATAAGTCAGGACCCACAGATTTGTGCAAAGAGACAAGGTTACATTGGAATTTAAGGACCTGTCTCTGAAAATTGCTGTGAAAAACTTTTAGTATTTCCTTTTCCAAGACAGACTTCTTCTTGTAGACGTCTGTGGATATTTTTGTAGCAGTGTGATTATTCCTGGCAAGGACACCTCAAAACAATTCTGGAAAACTTGCCTGGTCCTATGACAGCTGCTGACCCAGTGACAGTTTCTGACAACGGCCTAAGCACAGAAGTATCACTGCAAGGTAAGAATCACTTGAAAAGTCATTGTCTGATGGCCATTTCTTCCCAGCTATAATAAATAACTTGTTGTTGTTGTTGGTGTTATATTCTGTTTAGCAAACCTCAGCAACCAAGTGATAAAATTGCTGTTGAAATTCAACAGCAAAGCAAGAAGTAATGCAGGAAGGAAAAAATATTGGTGGATGCTGAGGATTCCATGTCAACCATCTTCACGGAGAAAAAATTACGAGAACTTTTGTGAATAGTTCTCTGAAAATGTCAGGAAAACACTCAACCAGGAATTCAGGTAGCAAGTGGATGTTGAGGGTCATTCCAGAACAAATTGAGAACAACCTACAAGAAATCATTGCATCACTTTTTGAACCCACAGTTTCCATTGGAAAATTTCATAAAGGTCTGGACAAAGCATTGCAAAAAAGTATTCTAGAAGATGAATACAATTTATAACATTTTGCATATTACAGGAAATTACATAGATTTCAGCATGGAAAAGAACATGATGACTTCACAGGAAATACCTATTGACATAAAAAAGGAAGAAAGATATGTCTTTGTGTATCACAGCAAGATAACTGGAGAATATGCTAGGGAATAATCAGGCAGCAAGTGTAGATCGAAATGAAATGAAATAAAATAAAATAAAATAAAATAAAATAAAATAAAATAAAATAAAATAAAATAATGTGCAACTTGTGACTGCAGGATGCCATGAAAGGTTAAAATACAGGGAGGGCTCCAGATAGGTCAGACATACTCATGAGGTGTGTTAGTTCTGCGGTTTCACAATTTATTTTTTTGTTAACTGGCCCAAACTAGCTCTTGATTATCATGATTCCATCTTCCAGATTATTGTTATTTGAACTGTCATATTAGGAAATAACTCAACTGGATTCATGTCTTTGACCTACAAAATAATCAATTATTTACACAGTGCTGCACTGCCATCAGGATACATCACTATTTCCCACATTGTAGTACCTAGCACATATTAGATGTTCTTCTGTGCTATAAAAAGTACAGAAACAAATCCCACCAGTTTGCAGAGGAGAATCCTGCCTACTGCCCACAGTGGGCAGGAAGGGACAGGATTTTCTAATCTTCAACACAGGCATTAGGCACCTAAAGTACTCTGACCTGTTCTACTGAAAAGAAACTGCTTGGTGAGCTCAGTGGTGTTTCTGAAGCTTTGGGTCCTTTCCTCTGCCTTCAGATCTCTCTGTGATTTAGCAACATGACTTCTGCAGATCAGCAAGGGTCCATTAAATGGAGGTTGGGATAATCACAAATGCCAGAGCAGCAATACATTTTCTGTGCTGCTATAAGCAGCAGGACTTGAAAACACACAAAATCCACGTGCTTGTCGAGAAACTTGTGTAGGAATCTCTCCTAGACAGGTTTTCAAAATTCTGCACGGAGTGAGAAGTTGCCTGCTTGTCACAAGCCACACTTTGCTAATGCCACGTGTAAAGGGTTCGAGCAGCAGCAGTGTCTGAGGCAGGTTCTGGTTGAAGCTTCATCTTCCCCATCGCCCCAAAGCTCTGCAGCCTTGCAGTCGCCACACACACAGCTACTCCAAACGCTCTGGCAACACCAAACATTTATTTAATGGCATGAATGCAGCTCATCACAAGCGTGCAGCAAGATCAGGGATAGCTCCAGCTGAGGAGGGCCAGGGGCCACAGTCCTACACCAGAGGGGTGCAGTGCCACTGACACAGGGGAGGGCAGGGCGGGGGGGTGACACCACAGGGTCCTGTCAACAGCCCAGTGGTCATCAGGCAATGGCAAGGCAGCAAGCCAGCAGGAAGGTCAAGCCAAGAAACCCACACCATTTTCTAGGAACAAGAGCAGAGGCAGACACCTTACAATGGGGCACACAGGGATTCAGTGGTGCTGGACTAGGCTTCTATGGAATCCCCACGCAGAGGTGTGGAGAGGTCCTAGGTGAGCCTTGTTCAGCCCATCAAGGGCTATCCATGCCCTCAGGACCCCTACATCTGTATATAAGGTAAACTCTACTGCACCTAATAATCATGTGCAAAAATACTTGTCATTTGACCTGAGATGCACATCTCAGAAATGGAAAATGCAAAGTACTGGGCTGTAAAATCATAGCACACTGCCCTTTGCAAGCTTAGCTCGCTGTAAAAGAGTTATTTTCACATTTCCAGGGAAACTCTCTGACATAACTAAATTGATTTACAAAAGCATTTAAAGTAGAAATGTGTGGGGTTTAAAAAAACCTGCCGATTTTATAGTATTCTCACAAAACGGAGGTTGTATGCATCCTTATTACGACAATAAGCAATTCATCAAAACAACGGTGCTGCTAGAATGTGAGCTGTTGGCAGTATCGTGCAGAAAACATAGAGCAGAACCAGGTGCCTGAGCCTTAAGGAAAAACCAGCAATAATGCTTCCATCCTGTTCTGCGTCTGCAGAACACATCACCTCATTAACTACTGCTAGCTGCACTTGCAGCACAGGTGAGACAGCAATGCTGTCTCTGATTGTAATTCTCACCCACCCAGTCTGTACTGGGAATTTACATCAGCATCCACCCTCTTTCCTTCTTGTTTCACTGGTTGTCTGCTTTCAGTACTCAGTTATCTCCTTTTCCTACAGTGGGGCTCAAGAAATTCATTTCCCTAAGACAAGACTAAGGAGTCCTGGCATTTTAACAGCATTTGAAGACATCATCACAGTGTGACATTTTCAAACACTGTTGTTGAGGGTGAATCCATGATCCAGCTTCAAAGAAAGACTTGCCACAGAATCTGCCTGGGTTACTTATAGCTTATCATGTCTTGTTCTTGTTGCTTTGCTTGTGAATCACTATATATGTAAATTCAACATGTATGGAAACCTTGCTATTCCCCACCAGTCACTGAAAAGGTTTCTCTTTCTTTTTTAAAATGATGGGGGACCATCTTGCATCAGTCAATTCTAGCATCCTGGAATAATCAAAACCTCTTTAAAAAACAATAAGCTTGTTTGAAAATTTATCTGTTTACTAATGGAATTTGCAGATAATGATTGCCTGTTTAAAGCTTTTATTACTTTCCAGTCCATTTTCTAATAAAATTTACATCTGCAATATATCAATAGGCACATGATCAAGTTTGTTTATAAAAAGAGCATGTACTAGATGGAAAAAATCAATATACTAACTTTGTATCCTAACAGCTAATTTATAGTAGCATTTGACATTAACTTCAAATAGTTGCTTCATCATTTTCAGGCAGTGCTTACGAGAGGGGAAAAAACTTCTCCAGTGTTCAGGCAACAGGAACAATACAGACAAGCTTCTGTAACTGATATGAGTTGATGAAAAATAGAAGTCTACTAACCTCTGCTGTACTGGGTTTGTGCAGCCAGGTTTTGATAGCAGTGGGGCTACAGGGGGAGCTGATTTGAGAAGCAGCCTGAATCTTCCCCCATGTTTGACAGAGCCAGTTCCAGATGGATACACCACTGGTAAAAGCTGATCCCATCAGTGATAGTGGTAGTGCCTGGGATAACATAGTTAAGAACGGGAAAACAATTAGTGTGCAGAAATAGTTGTGGTCAGAGAAGTGAGGAGTGAGAATCTGTGAGAAGAACAACCAACAGCCTGGAAGGAGGGGCAGGAGGTGCTGCAGGCAGAGCAGAAATATCACTGCAGCCCTCGGTGCAGCCTGTGGTGAGGCAGCTGTGCCCCTGCAGCCCATGGAGATCCATGGAGATGCAGAGATCCACATCTCACACGAGAGCAGAGTGATGCCCAAAGAAGGCTGTGACCTGTGGGAAGCCCATGCTGGAGCAGGCTTCTGGCTGGACCTGTGGCTTCTTGGAGAGGGGAGCCCATGCTGGAACAGGTTTGCTGGCAGGACTTGTGACCCTGTGGTGACGAAAATCTGTTCTCAGGCCTAAAGGCCAAGTAATAGACAGGAAATAATTAACTTTTTTTAAAGTACCATTCAGCAGTCATTTTCCAGCATCATGCTAGAAACCAGCTTATCTTTTTCTCTCATGATAAAGGTGATTTTTCATTACTTAGATTCATATGCCTCACTTTCTTAGAGATTTTCCAAATTACAGAAGCTCTGTGCGTCACAGTCTTCTTCTGACCCAACAACAAAATATGTGTTAATGACCAAAAGAAACCCCTAACCTACATTTCTGAAATTTTAGTAACCCTACAAAGCATCATGGTTGCTGACTAAAATGCTTTGACTTTGAAACTATCTATATAGTTGATTACTCTACTTTAGGCTAGAAGAAAAATCCAGCAGCATGGAAAAAAAAAAAGAGAAAAGAGCAATGAAAGGACATGTCAGATTATGTGATGCTTTTGTTTCAGTCGGAGACCCAAATATCAGTGTACTTCTGCTTCAATTTGAATTTTCTTGTGTTATCAAGCATAACACCATTTCACATGAACAGTACTATCAACACTAAATCTACCATATGTGGCAAGCCTACATTTATAAATAATTACAACATATCCAAATTTACCTGGGAATATATAGGTATAAATTGTAATTCTGAATGTTTAATTTTCTATCTCTACGTCCTCAACAAGATTTCATAGGGAAAGAAGACATTTATAGTTGAAGAAATTCAAATTATGCTTGAACGTTTTCCAGTACAAGAAGAAAAAGACAGTGATTTTTGCAGATATATCTCTTTCTTAAAAAGTCTGCTCACTTTTTGAGGATCTTCCCCACTGTCAAAGAATCTGCATGCTGAAGTTCTGAAAAACTGGTGACATGGCAGTAAATATTCAGTGGAGAATTTATTTTCATACTCATTAACTTTCTGAAAACAATGCTTTTGAGCAGAAAGCTGGTATTCCTTTTCAACAAGTCTAAGTTATGATCCTGAACTGAAACAAGAGCCCAGTTCCCAAGACAGAAGTTAGAGATGAGAGACAGTGTTGCGCATCATGAAAAGAGGCTTTTAAATAATACACAATAAATAGAAATGTGGTCTTCTTTCAAAGCCTAGCTCCACATCTGTGCTCAAAAAGCATGAACCATGAGCCACATGATGAATGTCTGTAAATGTTCACTGAGACTCAGAGTAAAGGTCAAAGTGTATAATATCAGTCAGTCAATCAGTCCAGCATCTGTTTGCATCGATTTTCACAGATTGTTTTTCAAATGCACAGGTGTGGCATTTCAACCATTTGCTGCTGCAAGTTATGAAGCATCACAATGGTCCTTCCCCATACTTCAGCCCTCTACCCTATATGTCATCTTCGTATCTCATCCTTGCAACATGGTAAATCATTCTGCATTGTATAACCTTTGAACAATCCCTCAGAGGGAGTAGGATTATTTCCATGTTAACTTACATGTGTAAATAATTTTACAGGTTCAAGACCACACTGTAAATATTTGGGTCATGTACTGTGTCTAAGGTATATTTGAATTGTATGGTTGAACATGGTCTATTTTTGAACTTAATACACAAAGACAAACTTTTGAAGTTTACATATTAGAATCTCTTAAACTACTATTAATAATAATTGATAGGGGGTTTTTTTAGATGTTCAGATTCATTGGGATTCTTTTTTTATTGAGGAGAAAACTCTAAAGTGACTGCAGTGATTATTTCCTTGACCACTCGGAAGTAATTTGATCATGGCTTAACCTCTCTCAGCTATTGCTGTTTTTATTATTATCTGACATCCTTCTCAGCCAGCTCCCACTTGTCTTTTTGGATGGGGTTTGTTTCCTATTAAGAACCTTTTTGGTGGGCCACCCGCAGCATAGCATGTGCATAGCACTTGAAGGAATCTCAGAACGTTTTAGCACTAATAATGATTAATTAATAATGAGCAACTTCAAATATATTGGAATTTATATCACTAGATTTCTATAAGATTTCCTTCTGAGAAAATAGGCCTAAACTCTTGAAAAGCGTTTTTACTAAAAAGTTCACCAACTCAGTGTAAGCTCAAGAGCAAAAGACTAAGACTAAGACTATGAAAATTGATACTGTTTGAGAGAAAAAGTCACAGCTGATTTCCATGAAATTTTATTAGAAAACCAGTCTGGCTTTCAATTTGCTATAATTTTCAGTAGTTTTGAATATATGAAGATAGCAATACATTAACATTCCCTTCCCCTCTGCATTTACTGAACCTTTCTAGAACTACCAAGGGAGAAAGACAGCAATTTTCATTTCATACAAAACAGCTGATACCGTTTCAGACCATCTTCTATTGTTTTTATTGTATGTTTGGCACATTGCAAGACTTTTTATTTTGCAATCTGACAATGCCTTTAGATTCAGAATTAACCGGACATATTTGTTTCTTCACTGTAACCACAATATATGTCACTATTTTCACTTGCATGGATCAAGTGCTCTCAAACTGTGAGATGAGCTTTCCTGATGCGACTTAGATCTCTTCCAGGGAAAGATGTTCCAAGTCCAGGGTCAAAAAAAAAACAAAAACAAAAAAAAAAAAACCCAACAAAATCAGCATTCATTTTCTCTTATTTTTATCCATTTGGGATAACACAAGCCTAGAATTTCCTAACTTATGATTAATAGAGTAGGTGCTTCTGTTTTTTGATGACTTCCAAGCAGAAGTGAGCTGGGAAAGCAAGAAGTAACACCAGGACTGTACATCCAGATGTTGTAAACTTTCACAACTCTGTGATATTTCCAGAGGTCTATTAGAAAGAAGTTAATCTACAGGGACTTCCATTTTTGAATATCTCAGTAGTGGAAACACACCAGGTTGTTTTTATTTTGCAAGTTTCTGGTTTTTTTTCCCTGAATCTAATGGTATTTTATCAATAAGATTTAAGTCAACTTTCCAAAGGTATGATTTGGTTTTCTGTTAGGGAAGAAATAATGAGGAAGAAAGTTGTTTAATACAGTGTTTCTGGAAGACCTAGATTCTCTTCAAATTTGAAATCACACACTTTGACCTGGACACTCAAGCCAGGTGTGCAGGTGTTCAGATATGGGGTGACAAGTTCAAGTTAAGAACCGAAGCTTCGAAATAAATCAAGCAATATGATTTCTTCCTCATAGTGGTAGGCCACACAGTAAGAATGAAACCAGATTAGGAAGAGAATGGATTACAATAATGCATCAGTCTGCCTGTTAACGTGATTTGTCGTTTATTATGCAATATCTACTGCTCGATCTGATCTTGTTTTAAGCTCTTTCAAATTAAGAACATATTTGTTCCCTTAAGTCAAGATCCCCAGCTCCCAACTCCCATGTCAATGACATCTCCAGCTAGTGCCAATGGCAAATCTTGAATAATAGATAACAGATATTTTACTAAAAAAGTGCTGAATATGCCTAATACTTCCCCATCTGCTAAATCTTAACAGTATTTAATAATGCACACTTTGTGAAATATTCTGGATTTAGGTGGAATAGCTGTATGCTTAGATCTGGATAAACCAGCTCAGTATTACCAGTTTTCAGATTTTTTGATTATTCCCTCCTCTGCTTTATAGAAATTCCCTTAATTTCTTACAGTAAGTGATACTGCTTCCTTGCTCATACTTCATCCTGAAAAATCTCTTTCGTTAGTTAAGTCAGGACTCTCTCTGTCCTATAAAAACAGGGTTTTTATTTGCATTTGCATTTGGTTTTTTTGGCAGAGTAAATTTCACCTTCAGTTAAAAGGTGAACTGAAGTTCCACATACTTTTTGGGGGGAGAACCTATTAATTCATGAGCATGCTCTTACTAGAGACTGAGAGTTTTCAAGAAATTTCCTGTGGAAGCCCACTTGTTCATGCCAAAAAGAGAAAGGTGATTATTATATCAGCTCTCATGCTTCAAGATATGCCTGCTAAAAATTTGGAAGCTCATAAATTTCCCAGCTCCATTAGAGTTCAATAATGTATTTTTTCTTTTTGTCTAAGTTTAATCATTTTACTAGGTTTGGATAATAGTGAAAGATCTATTTTTTCATATAGCTAGATATAAATCTATTCAAAAGATGCTGAACATTAAGGGGAAAATTTAAGAAAAGAGCACAGTGTCCAATATAATTTTGAAGAATGCAACAATGAAGCTTGAGAAATAAATTCTTCTCATTTTTACATTCAGTAGTCACCTTGTTGGAGCAGCTTTTTTACTTCCTTCTTAAAGTTATGCTACAGAAGAAGAAAAGCCCTACAAATATGCAGCTAAAATAGTAAAATCAAGCAGCTAGAACTGTGAAAATCAAGGAGCTGGAGCTGCACTTGTGATTTCAAATTTGTTCATTTTAAGACATAATTTAAACTGTCATTACTATAAACTGTCATTACCCAATTACTTTGAATGTTTTTCCACATAATTCTGACTAGGTTTGTAGTCATTATTCAAGCGAGTAAATATTTAGTGGAAAAATTCAACCCATCTTTCTCTACAATCACAGAATCATAGAATGGTTTAGGTTGGAAAAGACCTACAAGAGCCTTCATGGGGAGATCTGATGAATGTGCTACAGTGATGCCTTGGCCAATAACATTAGCAAACACTAAATATGACATATTTTCCCTCATCAATCTCCCTTGAATATATGTAACATTCATTTACAAGACTGAACTAATGTCATTTTTCTAAGGCTGCCATTTCTTCTTCCAGGACTATACTGCAGCCTAAATCCTAAAAATGTCAAAAAATGTTGAATGTGAAATGCCCACTGCTTGTTGCTCCTGGTAGCCCGCAGTACTGCACGGCAATCTATAAAAGATGGAAATGAGGAGACATTTCATCCTGTACACACGGAATAGCAGTAATTATTCAAAATAAGTGCAAAGACATTTTCACAGAGAATTGGTTTCCTTCAAAGAACAGTTTGTTCTGTATAATTTAATAAAAATACACAAAATAATTTTTAAAGGGTAGAAAGCCTACTGAATGTAATGATGAAGATATGAGAGGGATTCAGACATTTTGTTGATTGGAGAGTTAGCACAACTTACTCACAAACACAAGTCCTTAATTTGAAAATGAAAGAAAGGTTGAAGAACAGTTCACAAAATTCCCCCCGAGACCCTTTCAAGTAAGTAAGATAAAATAACAGATTCTTACATTAATAACATAATTTGTGTATTGCTTCACAAAACTATTAAAGGTATTCTGTGAATACTCAATCTTGTGCCAAAGCACACGTCACTTCACGAGTTCTACGCTGTTTCCTTTTGAACGTTCCCTGCACATCATGAAGCGATCAGCTGAAAGCTGGCAGGCAGTCACAGACAGACACACAGGTGCGTACAGACACGCACACGGGCACTACAGACACCTGCTCCCAGCACGGTCCCTGCTCCTGTGGCTCCTGTCAAGGGCTGAGCCAGGAACCCCAGCTCGGAAAGGGCTGTCAGCAGAAACCATGGTCAGTGGGAAAGGAACAGGAGCCAGTGTCCCAGGTGCCAGAGCAGAGCTTCCCCTGTAGTGACCAGCCATGGAAGACCCCATGTCCCAGCAGGTGGATAGCTCCTGAAGAAAGCTGTCGCCATGAAAAGCCCACTCTGGAGGCAGGAGAAAGCGTGGACTGACCACAATGCCACCCCCCATTATCCTACAAAAATAAAATTCTAAGAAATCTGTCTTTATGAATTTTGCCGACTCTCAAGTTAAATAGACCAATATTTTTTATTATATTTGATAAAGAAAAATAAAGTAATACACTGCACACTGACCTTCACAAGAACATTTTCTTTCTATTAGGTGTGCCAAACAACAGTCAAGTCTGATTTTTCCTCCATGAAACCTGTTAGACAGCTCAGGCAAAGAATTCCTTCAGATATTAAATACATGTAAAGTTTGTCATACATCATCAAAAAATGTATATTTTTTCAACTAATAAGGTTTAATTAAATCTTTCCAGAAGCATCTGATCGTAGATCAAATCATAATTTGTGGAAGGTAAAAAGAAATTTCCAAATTTCCAAAACTGTTGAGTAGCAGGCAATTGCCAGTGAAACCTAAGAAAATTTTTAAGCCTATTGGCATTGTCCAGTGTTTCTTGAGTAACTCTTAAGATGTAATTACCAAGAAAACCACATATATTTTGATTTGTCCACACTTCTATCCTAGAAACTTCTGATCTGCTACAGTGAATGACTCTTGGCAGCTTTGGCTTAGGAAGTCCTGCTTTTCCTAACCTGTGAGATGGATTTTCAGAGTCCTCCCTGGGCTTCATGCTTCAGCACAGCTATCTGGCTACTTATATTTCAAGTGCATATTTTAAAACTAACTTTACATCTCCAACTACACTAGCATCACAGAAGCAACTGGCACCTAGACCTGTTCACAGATGGTTTGGTTGCATATGACTTGACAGCTGCTGTTGATTCCGTCTTAATACCATTAACCTATGAAAATACATTCAATATAACTGCAGCCTTCCATGCTGAACTTCATAAACTAGTTCAAATCATTGTTTGCTGCAGGTCATTAAGGAACTAGTAAACAGACTATTTAACAATGATGCTAATGTAAATTTTCCATGACAGCAGTCACTGGTATCCTGCTGACAAATGATAATGTCCTCGCAATGTGTCCTTAGAGCTCAGTAATTACTTCTGTATTCATGAGAGTATTTGGCTGGAAGTTTACCTGATCTGAATGTTAAATCTCTATGCAAAGTTTACATGTACTAAGTGCATCAGGTGCATGTACAACACGAATTTGTTCAAAATACCTCTAAAAGAAATAATCTGTTCACCTAAGGCATTACACAATCTTTTTCCCACCACTCAAGATTCTGCCTGAAATACTGCTTTATTGAACTATTGCTTTAGCTCCTTACCTTACAAGATAACACAATAAGAAAACATTTCATGGAACAAAAAGTGAAATGCTCCAAAAGAACTGCAAGAAAAAGCTTTAAAAGTGTCTTGGCTACTTGTGTAAAACAGGCTTTTGTTATTTCAAAAACCACTAGCATAGTTTGAATCACAGTTTTATGATGGTGATTCTTTCAAGCCGCTTTTAAACCTCCTTAACTCTTTGAAGGACAAAATTGTAATTTCGGTAGTTAAGACACAATAGCTAACATTTTAAAATTAGTTTTTTATTTTTAAGTGTCCACTACTTGATTAAATTTACCTCCATGTGAATAAAGAAATAAACAATACTGTATTTGAAGCATCAGTGATTACATGTGAGAAGTCCTAGTAGAGAGGGAGAGTCCCAGAAAATAATATGTATCTTTAAAAGAGGGATAACGGGGAATCCAAAGAAAACAGGACACTTCACCTAACTACAGACTGCATTAAAATGGAACAGATATGTACACAGAAAACTTAGAAACACCTGAAGAATAATAAAATCAAACAATGTGTATTTTTCAAAAATTAACTGTGTCGAGCCAAGCTAATCTCCTGGGGCAGGATAACTATATTACTGGGTGAGCTGACTTTGGCTAATTTCCTTCTTAGTAGCTGGTTTGGGGCTCTGGTTTGTATTTGTGCTGGAAGCAGTGTTGGTGACACAGGGATGTTTTAGTCACTGCTGAGCAGCACTTACAGAGTTAAGGCCTTTCCACCTCTCATCCCACCCTCAATGTGCACAAGGAGCTGGGAGGGGACACAGCTGACCCCAGCTGACCCCAGGGACATTCCAGACCATTCAGCACCGTGCTCAGAGTATAAAGCTGAGGGGAGAAGAAGGAAGGGAGGATGTTCAGAGTGACAATGTTTGCCTTCCCAAGTCACCGGTACATGTGAGGATGGATCCCTGCCTTCTTGAAGCTAGCTGAACACTGGGATGCCCATGGGAAGTGGCAAAGGAATTCTTTGCTGTGTTTGTGTGTCTGTCTTTTCCTTTGCTTATGAAACTGTCTTTATCTCATCCCATGAGTTTCCTCATTTTTACCATTCTGATTCCCCGATCACACTGCAGGGGGAGTGATAAAGTGGCTGTGTGGTGCTGAGTTGCCACCTGGGGTTAAACCATGATACAGGGAAGAATAAATTTGAGTACCTTGAGTACAGTAAGAAATTTAATATTTTTTCATATTCAATTCTCGTAGGAAAGTAAGGGAAATGTCATCTAGATGAAAAAGCATATAGAGACGGTGTGTGACTTCCTGGAAAGTTCTTCTCAAAGAATAACTATCAGTATCAAAAGAGGATTTTCTTTCAGATTGTATCCTTCAGAGATTTCAGGCCCAACTCTGTTCAGTGCTTTCATTAAAAGTATGGACTAAAAAGTTTAAAAATATTGTAGATGAAATTGGATATGTGAGTGCTACAGAAGTCTGGAGAACAACCTGAGAATCCATAACTGTCCTAAAAAGTACACAATCAAGAATTAAAAAGAAATTAATAAAAAAGAAACAAAGTTCAGAGCAAGGAGTAAGGGCAGAAATGAATACTGAAAATGCCAAGTGAGGAAAGAAGGACCTGGAAGTTTAAGAGTATTAGAAAAGACCTGTGAATCAACAGTGTAGTATTACTGCAAAAGAAGAAATAAGGGAAAATCTGTTGTCAAACATTTTGCAGATAAGATGCGGGTCAGAGTCATTTCGTTCTACTTGTTTACAGGAAGAATGCAGCCAAAGGAGTGCCAGTGGCTTTCAGTGCCATACTCCAAAACACACATAGTCACTCTGTGAGGAATATAGAAGAAAACAGCAGGAAAGAGAAGAGGGCTCAGAAAGTATTAGTAGTGAAGGAAGACTGCAAAAATAAGGGTTTCTCTTAGTCTAGGCAGACAAAGCCTCAATAGATCTTTTAGCATATGGCAGATTGTTAATAGGAAAGATGATGATCAATTGTTACCAATTGTTCATGTGAAGGAAAGACAAAAAGAACACAGTGTAACTTGCAGTAAAGACTATATAGGTCATATATTAATAAAAAAATTTGAGAGGAGAAAGCTTGAAGAGGACACCCTTGGAGAGTCTTTTAGCAGAAATTCTAAAAAAAAAGTAGCAGATAAAAATCTCTGTAGGAAGCTCTGGTGTATTTGTTCCTTCCCCAGAGCCAGAGGACTGGACGATATAACCTTTGGAATCTATTCCATCTCTGCATTTCTAATTCAATGACCACATGATGTGCTTTAGTAAGGACCACTTATGGGTTTTTTAAAAGAGTGCTCTAAGTGACATAAGGTTAGATAATTTCACCCTTTTGCAAAGTAGCATGTTCTTCCCCTAAAGGCACCCCCTCTTGCAATGCATGCACTTAGAGATTACAGTGCTATTTAGCACAGCAAAAGACTGAGAAAGTTAACATAAAATGTACTTTGGGTAATTTTTATAAGCATGTATACATCAATGATTATGACAAAATCTGACCTGTTTTAAAAGATGCTCAATAATCCCTAGTCCTTAGAGTAAGAATCATTGTGTATCAACTATTAAATAAACCAACAGCTTATAAATTAATTTCTTTTCAGGAACATTAGTACTAGATGGGATCATTACAGCACTAAATTGCTTCATAAACTTTACTTAATAATGCAACAGATGAACTCACCTTGTATCTTCACTACATATTTATGAAGAAGAAATAACTGGATAAAAACTGACATACATGGATAAAAACTTGAGTATCAGAGTACTAGTAGGAACTTATAGCATTTAAGGCATCAAAGACTGACTCTCTAGAGAAACAGATTCTAGTTCTGCAAACACAGCACATGGCTATAGCTGAATGACAGCAATTATCTAGTCTGCAGCTTTGCAGGGTGGGGAACAGGGGCTGGAAGCCAGCTAGAGCTGAGCCAAAGAGACAGATTTATTTGAGATAAACTTTAACCCTACCATGGAGAGAATAATACAATTTTGAATACAGAAAGGCCAAAACTGTGGGCTGAAAATGCATCTTCAAATCCAGGCAATATTTTATGGGCTCCAATTAATGTGAGAATTTAGCAGAAAATAGAGGATGTGTGTGTGTGTGTGTGATTTGAGAAAAGCACTGCTTTACTTGATTGTATGTTTTTTTCCTGAAGCTGAGAAATAGCTTTATTTAAGAAAGCAATGCTTTGGTGCAAAAGTATAGATGGCATGACAGCAGGATATTTATCTCTCAGACATGCAGATAAAGCTCTGTTAGGGACTGGGAAATGCAAGACAAGATCACAGGAAGTAGGTGAAAAGTATCATTTTTATTGGCAATAAACCTCACTAAAACTAATTTTTATGAGCAATTTAGTATATCAAACTGCAGTTACATTCCATAACTATGATTTTGCAGAAACAGCATAGAAGGTTTCCTGGTTATCATGCTTGAAATATTTTTTTATCAAATTTGTTTCACTTCATGAGTTAAAAAGACAGAGCAGAGGCTTCTTCTTGGCAATTTCACCATTCCCTTTCTCCCTCTGGATCTGGAATCATCCTTTTTGCTCATCCAATATCATCAATACTGAGATTTCTGCAGCTGGACCTGATGAGGTGTTATCTGATAGTGCTGGCACAAGCCACACAGAAACCGGCTCACTCCTTCTTGTGGGTGACAGCACGCGGGAGGTGAACAAGAGAAATGAGCTAAAAACTATCACCTTCAAACAAAGGTGAACTTTGGGGTGTTTTTTCACAAGTGACAATTAGGTCAACACAGCAAAATGCTTCGGGTAGTGAACAGAGGCTATTCTTTGTACGGTTCTGACATCTTCCTCACTCTGCTGAGTAGATCACGTCACAGCTTATGGCAAAACATTTTAATGAGAACTGGAAAGAAAATGAAAAATATTTGCCATCAACTTTTGACAAAAAAAACCCCAAATTACAAAAATGTTTAGGGGGAAAATCTTTTTTTGCATGGAATTAGTGCGATGTTTTAATATGTTTTTGTGGTTTTGGTTTTTGGTTTGGTTTGTCTTTTTTTTTTTAGGAAAAACAAATTTTTTTTTTAGGAAAAAGTCTTTTTTTTTTTTAATTTAGGAAAAACAAATTTTTATTCATAAGAATTCACATTCCAAATATCTGTAATTACCTATATCGAGTTTCTGTCTCCTGATTTTCTTCTGGTTTCTTCCCATCTCATTCCACAGTTTCACTACAAAGCGTTCACCTGCAGGGAGTTGTCTTTGTTACTGTGACAGTTCTTTGCTTAGGAGATGTAGAACCAATGTCCTGATCCCAGATGAAAAAGGGAAATTTTAAGTACTGCATGATTCAGAAGAGCCATATGCCTGTCCACTGTCCACAGCAGAGGGACGTGTGGGTGAATGACCTTTCTCAACTTGTACCCTCCCTTTCAGGTAACAACCTGATTTTTGGTGTAGGTGCTTACTAACTAGACTCCTCAGATTTACCCAGGGGAAGCCTTCCTTTTCTACTTTGGAAAAGTACTCAAATGAATAATTATAGAAAATGAGATTGAAATACACTTATTTTAAACCCTATTTCATATAAGTTTACAGACAGTTGGTCTAACTTGCCCAGTACCTAGAAGACTAGCAATAACTCATTTTGAATTCAGAAATTATTGTAAATGATGGGCAGAAACCAGCATTAGCAAACGCTGATCTTTTTTCCCTGTATAAACAAGACCAGATGGGCTCAGGTGGAATGCTTTTAAGTTGCTGCATTTTCCCCACAAGCACATCTCTAATTGATGAGGAAATAGCCCCATCCTTCAGAATTGCCTGGCATTTACTACCGCAATAAGCTGTACTTAGGAAAGAAACATTGCTTCAAACTTTTGTATTTTATCAGGTACATCCCATGATGCAGTCCAGGTTTTAACTATGGACAGAAAAAAAGCCTATTAAGCCATTATAAATGTAATGAATATGAGATCAAATTAAAAGGGAATTTATTCCGATTTTCTTATTTTATCAAATTCCCAGGGACTGAACTTCCCCAGAGAAGTATTGCAGAAGAATTTCACAATACTAATTGACTGAGAAATAAAATGGCAAATGAAATTCTGTATCAAAGAAAATACAAAGCAGTGTACATGAGAAAAACAGCCTTAACTATGCATACACAATGATAGGCTCTAAATTAGCTATTACCACCCAGGAAAGAGATATGGAAGTCTTTGTGGATAGTTTCCTGAAAGCATCATCTGCATGCTTAGAGGAAAATGATGTTTTAAGAATGATTAGGGAAAAAAATGAGTCAAGCAGAAACCAGTTTTGATGCCTTGAGAGGCTACCTGGAACAGAGGGCAGACAGTGTTAAAGGAATGAAGTAGGTATTTATTAAAAAAGGCTTCAAAGGATACACCTTGAGCAGTACAAGAGCCTGGCCATGGCTACACCCAAGATGGACACCAGGCCACAAGTTTTCACACTCTTATAGGTTTTCGTCCATTTACATATTGGGGTTAATTGTCCAATTACAGCTTCAGGTTATGAAGTCCCATCCTCTCAGACTGCTCTCCTCAATTCGCTGCTGTTTATTCTTTTGGGCCTGAAACTGCAATGGTGTCCTTGCTTCTCAGGCTGGAAAGGGATTGCTTTGTCTAACTAAACTGTGAGGAGAACTTGCTAACACTCTATATGAAGTTCAGAGTCACACACTAAGGCAGTACAGCATCTGGAAAATATGAAAGCTAAAACTTAAGGCATCAGTTTTATGCCGGCAAAAATGTGTCCTATTTCGTGTGTCCTGCTTTTCAGAAAGACATAAGAGGTAGGAGAGAGAATAGTGGCAAGGAGGATTGATATATAGTATAGACTATAATATATAGACAGAAAGAGGTGACTGAAAGATGACATTATGACAGTATATAAAGCTATTGGTGATATGGCAAGGTAAAATTTTTTTTTCTTTTTTTTAACTACCTTTGGAAATTTCCAGGAAATGGTCAATACAAAATAAGGTTTAAATCAAACTAAATAAACTATTTTCTTAGTATGGGGTTATAGAGTACACTTGCATAGGATGCTGCTGGACATGGAAGTAAAAATAAGGCAACAATACTGTAGGCAACACAAAGACCTCTAGAAAACCTTTCGTTTAAAAGCCTCAAAGCCTTGACTGTCAGGAGGTCAGAGGACTCAGCAAGAAACAACCTCTCCAAAGTCCCTTAAAGTTTAAAGGAAAAGTTGCTCAGCTCTCATACTCTTCCCTAATAAACCTCTATCAGTTAATTTTACACATAAGCTACTGATAAAAATGGACATTGACTCTAACTTTATAAGGCAGTTCTTAATTATATCAGTGTTACCACATTTTTCTTAGACTGAAAAAACTCCCTGACTGACATCAGCACAATTTAAATTATAATCAGCATTTTTCACTTTCCACAACAACCCCTTTCATGGTCATGGTGTCTTATAGTATCCCTTTAATTTCTTCAGGTCATTAGGTTTTATCATTCAAATAATGATATTAGCATGCAGCACAGTAGAAAGGAGTAGGACTGGTGGATGAACACGTTCAAAGCCAGATGCATTGTACTACAGTTGTTCCAGTATCAAAATAAAACTCTTAATGCTAAGTATTATTAAAAATACTTAACTACTTAATAGTTAATTTTCTCTACCTCAGAATTTAGATGAATGAAAAATAGTAAGAATGAAAATGGGAGGAAAAAATCTCGCAAAATGGAAGAAATTGCTGCAAAGTGATTTCCTGAAAGGGGGTTCTGCTACTGAAAGAAACTGTATCGTCTTCTTGTGCGCTGTTCATCTATTCAGTACTGCTGGTATGACTACAGAGGGTCACATGAGACCATGCCAAAGGGTATAGTGCAAAAACTTCAACAGAGATGATTTGTATTTTATTTACTTTTTATTGCCTAGAAGTGCTAAGCACTTCACAAAAGACATAGTCTTTTCCCAGAGTTCACAGTCTAAGGGATCTATTTGACAGATGTGTGAGCTACAGCATTTCATAAGGCAAGAAAGGACTAAGAAAGTACAGGGTATTGACTCAATTGGTTTTGCCATCATTTATTTATTGCTGAAGCATTTCCACTGGTCACACAGTGAAAGCTGCAATGAAAATTGCGTTTGAAGCAAGACTAATCCAAATGAAGGAGTCCCCTTTTGGGATGGATCTCTGTGCGCAGATGGTTATGCCATAGGGAGCCGTTGTGGTGCAGACATTTGCCTACTCTGAAAGGACTCATCAGGAGCCCTGGCAAACAGGCCAGGGGCATGGTGTCTTTTTAAAAGCTGTCACTGCCTCTGTGCACCTGGAACCTGCTAAGAAGGGTTGATGGTGGATCTTTATTTTTGTGTCTTTTGATAGTGAAATTGTTCTCCTTTCCCTCTATCTGTGTTCCTAATTGTCACAAACTATCCTTGAAAATTGGCACAGCCTTTACTGTCCCCCTTTCTCAATCAAGACCTCCCTCACAAAGTTACGTGTCTCCAGACTCATAATGACATGCCTTTTTAATAGATGGTGTAGCTGGAATTTGCATTTTGGATGCAAGAACATACAAACAGGAATCAAAGTTGCTGCTTCAGCATGTGGATATTTATCCACTACATATGCACCACAGACTCTGTCCACAGTGCTGATTTTCTGTCTCCTCCGTATCCTGCTTTTCCTCAGGGATTCCCATAAGATGAATGCCTCTGGTATCTTCTCTGCAGTTTTATTCCTCCTAGCTAACATAAAGCCTTTTCTTTAGAGTGAATCTTCTCATATTATTCAAGTTCCTGCAGGGTCTTTTCATACAGGCATTTTGTTCAAGCACAAGACTATCCGATCAAGAAAATAGCCAAAGGTTTCCAAACCTTGCCAGAGGGGGGAAAAGAAATCACATTCATGCATCTTCTGCAGCAGGAGTCATTCATGGGCTGCAGCAGATAGTCAGCCTCAGCTGATGCTCTACAGTGAGTCTTCTCTCTAGTGGTGGCCTCCAGCCAAGGCCAGCACGAGCTGTTTGTGCCCTAAGGCAGAGCAAGCCCTCACCACCGACAGTCAGCCCTCCCTTGACAGACCCCCTCTAGTCTATCACTTCCATACAACTGATGCATTCAACAGAACTTCTTTCAAAAATTTCTTAATTTCTCTGGTATTTCACTGTGGAACTCCAAGATCTGCCCCTGGTGCCCTTAATAACCAACCACAACATTCCTAGTCTGACTGAGGGGAACCAAGGGAATCCTGGGACCTCAGTTCATAAATGGCTTCAGTGCAGTGGCTCCCCAGCTGCCACCAGGAAAACACATGGGCTCTTCCTTCTGATCTCCTCTTGCTTGGCAAGATATATATTGGTTATATTGATTTGTGTGGCCAGGCTAGGGTGAGAGGGTGTGCTGCAGGGGTGGCCCCTGTCACAAGACACCACAAGCTCCCAAAATAAGCCAGTGTCATCCAGCTCCAAAACAGACCCATCGCTGCCCAAATCTGAGGCCATCAGTGATGCCTGGTGGCACCTTTGGGATAACATATTTAAGAATGCAGAAAAAAACACTGCACAGCAGCTGCATGAGAAAAGAGTGACAAAAACGGGGAAGAAACAGCCCTGCGGACACCAAAGTCAGGGAAGAAGGAGGGGGACGAGGTGCTCCAGGCACCACAGCAGCCCACGGTCAAGACCATGATGGAGCAGATATCAACACTGCAGCCATCCTGTGGAACACCATCCATTGCAGCAGGTGGAGGTGCCTCATAAAAGCCGCAGCTCACTGAGAGCTCATGCTGGAGAAGCTTTTCTGTCAGGAACTGCAGCCCACGGAGAGCCTCCACTGGAACAGACTGTTCCTGAAGATCTGTTCCCAATGGGAAAGACCCATCCTGAAGCAGAGAAAAACAATGAGAAGAAAGGAACAGCAAAGTTTTATGAACTAACCAGAACTCCCATTCCTCATCCCTCTGCACTGCTCAGGAAGAGGACAGAGAAAAGTCATGAAAGAAGGAGTGAAGTTGAGCCTGGTAAGAGGTGTGTGTGGGGGGTGTTTATTGTTTTGTCCTTGTTTCTTACCATCCTATTCTATCCCTCACTGACAATAAATTAAACTACCTTTACCCAATTTGAGCCTGTTTTGCTTGTGATAGTAACTGGTGAATGATCACCCCATCTTTAGAATGACCCATCAGCATTTTCATCTTATTTTTCACCCCCTCCCTTCTGGGAATGGGAGAGCAGCTTCACGGGCACTTGGCAATCAGACAAAGTTAAGCCACCAGAGCTGAAGAGAGTCTAAAATCTTATCTCACCCTTCCTCCCCTCCAGCCTTAATCCTGATGACATCCCTGTTACCTTTCCTGTACCAGTTCTTCTGTAAGATAAACATTGTGATCAATTACTTGATCATCTGCCATTCACTTCTCCAAACTTACTGAAAGGGGATTCTCCCCCTTTGATACTGCAATTCTTTATTTTTTTCCCCCTTGTGTCTTTTAAACAAAATTGGTATAGTATGGCCTCATCCCCCTTCTTTCCTCTGCTTTCCACAGCTGCCAAAATGATCCTGAGCAAGGGTCTGTCAAGGGGAAGACGGGATTATTTCCAGGAATAGCACTGAGTGACACCATAACAGGAATACTGGGTTCATCTCTGACAGTGAACAATAGAAACCAAAGCTAGAAAAATGCAGGTTTTAACAAATGAGAGTACATATCAACTTGAACAGCTTACCCTGGGAAGTGATGGATTTCCTGTCTCTTGAAGTCTTTAAATCAAGATTGGATGTTTCTCTAAAATACATTGTCCAACTCCAAGAGAAATTACAGATTTGATGTAGGAACTGCTGGGTGAGACTCTTGGTCAGATCAGGCTAGACCACTGTATGTTCCTTGTGCACTCTCAAATTAAATTAACATGCTACCATTGTGTTTGAAAAACACCAAAGCATATTCCTCAGCTCGATTAGCAGGCAGTAAATGCTGATCTACTGTAATGGATGTATGTCTAAAATCCTAATATTTAATATTTATTTTGCATTAATTCACATGCATATGTGCCAGCAAATTAACTAAATATTTTTCCAAGTTCACTTGCTCCTAGTGGCAAAGAACCAGCCAGCCATGGAAATATTATCTCATTTTCATTGCTTTCTATTTGGGTTTAAAAAGCCAAAAAGTTAAATGAAGAACGGAGGAAAAGAGGAACCAAATTTTGTGGGGAATTTAGGAGGACAAAGGAGGGAAAGCAAGGAAGAAGAAAAGAAAATCAAGCAAGAGCAAAAGCAGAGGTCACAAAAAGAGATGGGTAAATAATGTGAAGAACAAGCCTGCCGTTTCAGAGAGGACTGGAAAACGTGAAGGGAAAGTAAACAGAAGTAGAAGATTTACTGAAACATAAAGGAATGAGTATTCTGAAATGCGGGTTAAGTCTGTTTGCCATTGATCTGCAAAGAAATCTTTGAAAAAGTAATTCATTTACAGGAACTCTGCCGTCTCCCAAACACATGCACACACAGTCATGCACACACGATCATGCACGCAGCTGGACACGTCCATGCTGAGAAGTCTGTCTGTCTATACATCTCTGCTTTCAATGTTCTCTGCTTACTCTCCCATGTGGTAGATGCTAAAGAGCATGCTTAAGGAGCAATCATGCTTCACAAGTCACTGTCACCCTCTGCAACAAATAGGAGGGTTGTCTTTCACCCCACAACAGGAAAGTTTGAGGACACAAGGTGCAGTAAAAAACGAAGAAAGTAAACTTGAGTGTAAAGAGGCAAAACTCTGATATTGGAGCAAATATGTGTGTTTCAAAGCAGAGCCACAAAGTTCACCTTAAAAAAAATCAATATTCTTTCACATTGCCAATTAACATTTTAAAATTATGCTGTTGCAACTCCAATCATTCCCTGTGACTGATAGAAATATCTTGTAAAGCCACATGTGAAGCTACAAGCTCCCTCCTCTGACATACAGCTATTGTTGGATGATTTCATTACCTATCATTTATTATATATATATCTTTTAATTATTAACTGCAATAGACCCAGACTTCTGGCACCTCCTCTGGGAAACTTCCAAGGCTTGAAGAGAAAAATTCAAAGGCACCAAAAAAAGGACTAGACACTGAAAGAGCTCCATTTTTTTTTCTCCACTTAAAAATATTAAGAAAGAAAGAAAAAAAAAGAAAGGGAGGGGGGAAAAAAGACAGCTAAAAGGAAGCAAAGTAGGAGCAGTGAAGTTTTCCTTTCAATTCGCTCTCCCTCCCTTTGGCACGAGCGGCACAGCGCGGAGCGCTGCCCTGCTCTCGCCCCTCCGCTCCATCCTGTGCCGCAAAGCCGGGCAGCGCGCAGGGTCCCGCTGCTCCCGCGCGGAGCGGAGCGCCCCCCCGGGGAGGGGGGGACCCGCCTGCCCCTCCGCGCTCCGCAGCCGCTCGGCACACGCGCATCCGCCCAGCCACGCTCATTAATAATACCGGGTACTCGATAGCAGCAGCCCCAGCGATGGGCTGCAGCGGCCGAGCCTCCCGCGCCCTGCTCCCAGCCCGGGCCACTGACCTTGCCTGGCCCTCCCGCCCGACGCCCGCAGCACGAAGTTCCGCGACGCTGCGCGCCCGCGGATGGGCGAGCGGCAGGAAAAAGGCGAGGGGAGGGGGGCGAAAAAAAACCCAAACAAAAAACCCAAAAAACAAACCGACCAAAAAACCAAATCCCCCCAAAATTAAAAATAAAGGCGAACGCCGCGTCGGCGGCCGGNTCCCGCCCGCGGCGGTGCGGGCGGCGGGGGGCGCGCACGGCGCATGTCCGCCCGCGCCGCGCCTCCGCCAGCCGCTGCCCCCCGCCGCCAAACTCACCACCATCTTCTGCATGTGCAACATTTGCAGCCGGACACACTCCGCTCCCCGGCGATGGAGACTGCGGGAAAAATCCGCCGCGGCGGCATGGCTTGCTGAAGCGGCAGCCGGGAGAGAGGCAGAGCGCGAGCGGGAGAGGATAGCGAACAAATTCTAAAACAAAACCACCAGAAAAAAAAAAAAAAAGAAATTAGAAAAAGAAAAAGGAGGAAACCTCTCTTTTTCTCCCCCTTCCCTATTTTATTTTTTTTTAATTTTTTTTTTTTTAATTCCTGGTTTTGTGTGCATCCTTCTCGCCCTCGATGCCTCTTTGAGCAGCATCCAGCGAGCGAGCGGGAGAAGGCGAGACAGAGAGGCAGAAGAGAAGATGAGGATAATTTGCAGACAGCTTGTCTTGTTGTTTTCTGGCTTTTGGGGACTAGCAATGGGAGCTTTTCCTAGCAGCGTGCAAATAGGTAAGCGCTGCATTGGGCTGCGTGCGTGTGTTCAGGGGTTCAATCCTTTGCGAAGTGAGTTGGAAAGGAGGCACTGAAAGCAGTTTTTGCACATTTCTCCTCCAGCACCATCCCCTTTCCGTGCCTGCACGAATCATCCTCGTGTTTCTGCATGTGTGCCTCCGTGTGCCTGTGTGTGTAAATATTTCTGTGTGCGTTCGCGTGCGGGAGGGAGGATGCTTGTCTTGTGCAGAACTCCTTCCAGCCCCGGGTATGCGATGTCGGCAGGGCAGGAAGGGGCTCGGGGCTGATGCCCCTTGGCTGCTTCAGCCCCCTCCGACTCCCTTGCTTTTGCCTGGCTATCGAAGGAGAGGCGAGTCCTGGGCACCAGAGGTTGCGGTAGCCGGCAGGGATGGGTGGGGGGGGGCGGTAAAAGGCTACACCGTCCTTCGTTCCTCTCTGTAGTTGGAAAGTTTAGGGATTTGTAGATGTCTCCCTGTAATGTTGTGCCCCATCCTCACCCCTTTCCCATCGCCTCCTGCTTCCCTCCTTTCGGACGTGTTTCGGATGGGACGCAGCTATCTGAATTCTTTCCAGCTCAGCTCCATCACTGCATCATTTCTTGTGGACTTGTAAAGATGCTGCTAATAAGGCTGAGCTGCTCCCTGCCTGCACATGGCTGCAGAGGAGCAAAGTTCATTATATTCCTCTTCAGTGCGGATTATCCTACGCCGAGTTGGTATTCCCTTTTTTTAATCCAGAAAGCATCGTTCCGCTTAATCAGCCCGCCACTTAATGTGAGAGGCTGTTGAGCAGCTGATTTACCAGTGTGTTCAGTATCAGGGAGATGGAGGCTAAACACTTTAAAAGGTCACTGTAATCATGACAAATCTGGGTATTTATGTATGAAAGGCTGAAAACCGAGAAGTCAGAAAAGAAGCGTGAATGCATCAGGGAGGTTAAAATCGATTGAGGACAGTGATTTAAAGGCAGTGGTTGTGATTATGAATACGATTAGTTCCTTATCCATTAAAGTCTTAGACTTGCCTTACTGTGCAGCTTTGAGAGAGACAGATGCTCGCTTTTACAAGACAGTAAGTAGCTTGCAAATTATTTACCCAGCTTCTTTTGCTTTTTGCTTTCTTTTTTCTGTTTTTTGTAGGTGGTCTCTTCATCAGGAACACAGATCAGGAATACACTGCTTTTCGATTAGCAATCTTTCTACATAACACCAGCCCCAACGCATCCGAAGCACCTTTTAATTTGGTTCCTCATGTAGACAACATTGAAACAGCTAACAGCTTCGCTGTAACAAATGCCTGTAAGTAAACATGCCACTGTTCTGACCACCTTAGGTGTAAATTGCAGTGGAAAGAACAGGAAACCACATCGTTATCTTGCATTATAAATACATCAGGAAGTCTGTCTTCGCTACAGATACCCTTTGCAGAAGAGCAAAAGGGGGGCAGCAGTGATTATTAGTTCCTTAGTGGAGCAAAATCCCCTCTCCTGCCTTCTGCTGACTAACCTGATGTGACATTTACTTTAGTAAAAAGTAAACTACAGCATTACTGTAGTTTCTTGCTTCCTGGTTTCTATGGAGATGATTTTTGTTGTTGTAAAGAAAAATTGTGAATGTCACAATAAGAGCATAAACTCCACACTTACTCTTGTTTGCTTCTGTGCATGCTGTGCCTTGCATGTATTTGAAAATATATTATAATGTTTCTGCTCTCAAATGCTTTTCTAATGACTAGAGAGGAGACAGGGAAGCAGTGGTGTGCAGGATAATATATCTGAGTTGCTTGATGCTGCAGTTGTTCTGGTGATGTCACTTGAGGCAGCCCTGCTCTTATATTCTAGGTTGTAAATGTCTCTTACCATTTCGTAATGCATACATCCTGTGGATATGTCTCTATGCATCCATACATTGGTGCCAAATCAAGTTAGTATCTGATCTACTTGATTTCACAGACCACCTCAGCTGGAACAAATATTCTCGTCCTACTATATATTTTATAAACACGCACACCCCCACATACACACAGATGCACATACACAATGAGAGGAAGACAGAGCAAGAAATGCCCTTAACAAATGAGGTAACATTTAATTTCTTTATTTTTTTTTTTAGAGTGACATATAATTAGCTGAACTTGCTACATTTCAGTCACCTCAGGGTCTTTACCAGTGGTTAAAACACATGCTAGATACTGTGAGAGGGGCAAAGCATTATTTCTATTTATTTTCGCATATGTCTGGCTTTTTAAAAGGAATTCATGTTATTATGTAAGCCAGTGGTGTACAGTGGGGCAAAGCTGAAGACTGTAGTAGCCTTACTACTTTGATCTTCATATTTCAGGGCTCTGTAGGTTTTCCTCTGTAGCTCTTAAGTTTTGAATCCCTCCTCTTCATTCAAGAGTGAATTGCCTCTGGAAGTAGATGCACTAAGCAACATTACTGAGCAAGTTTAAAATAGAAGCATACTGGAGAAGGTCTTAGTGTTCATCGTGCCTTTAAAATACGTGCTGTGTTTCTCTCCGCTTTCTCGCTGCCATCTCTGTGGCACTTTTTAATATGTAAACATACAGTATGCTGTGCAGTTCTCATGAATAATTTATTGCATGATTGCTAAATTTATTTATACAAGTCTTTGCTACTTCAAGTTTCAGATGACCTTGCCACCTTGTTTAAGAGGAAATGCTTCTGAGCTGCCAAAATGGCTCCATTCATTTTATGCAGGAAAGACTGATGTCCCATAAAGCGTGGATTCTGTATTAAGCAATGGATTAGTTGTGTTTAGCATGGAAATCAGTATCAAATTCCGTCAGGTAAAAACATTTCAAAAGAGGAAATGAAAGATGAAGCTTTGAAACTGCAAGGAATCAGGTCTGTGCAGGTGTAGTTCATTGAGAAAATATTACAGTTCATGTCAACTTTTGCAAGCACTGATAATATTTTTTCCATGGAGACCAATGACACAGTCACTTTTTTAAGCTTAAATTTTTAGTAAAAGAGGATGGGACTAAAATTTTTGCATACTAAAATCAGTAATTTTAGGTGAAGTCAATTATTCTAGATTCTGCCTATGCATCCAGTTTGGACAATTTCTCAGGATATTGTTACTTTTTGGATTAAGGACATTGCTGAATCTTTCCATTTGAATGTTAGTGAATTAATTCCAATTTGCACAAATTTAAAATTGTCTAAATTTGGACCACTTCTCTGTGTAAAACTAAACACCTTAAATTCAAAAAGTGTTTGCCCAAAACTTTGCTCATTTACACTATTTGCAGCAGATTCTTCTCTCATTTCAACCACCTTATGTTAGTTATTTTTGCCTTATATTTAACTGAGGAACACCTCTCCCATTATGTTTGCTGTCATTTATAGAAATCGTGATTCATAACCTGATCCTTTTTTTTTTCTTCTTTGAGCTGAAGCCAGTTTTGGTTCCAAGGGGTTTAATGGCTTTAGAAATGATGAATCCTTGTAGTGTGGGGGGAGGCAGAGAAGAAAGGGAAAATTATATGCTTCTATGTGTGTATGCTCATATAATTCTGTATGTCTGTATTAAATAGAAGTAATCCTAAAGGCCTTATTTATGTTTCTACTTGCCACTTAAACCCACATGTATTTTTGCATTAGTCCAAGATTGCATTTATTTCATGTTTTGCAGTCTTGTGCCAATAATCTGACTACTTCTTCTTTTTAAAAGCATTTTATTACTGAAGAATATTGTTTAAACAACAGATATTCTCCTAATGAAATGTAGGCAAACCAACTGACAACTGAATGAACATATCTCATGTTCCTTAAGCTAAATGTGAGCAGAGTCCTGCAAAAATCAATTGTCTGATAGCTGGAGGACACTGGCTTCCATGTGATTGAATTTGCTGGCTTGACAGAGGCTTCTAAAGCGCAGATGTGTGAGTTTTTCTAACCTAATTAAAGAAACCCCCACCATCAGCTCTGAATTCAGTGATCTCATGGTAATATGAAATGAAAACTCTTTACTGAACCGCTGTGAAACGGTGGGTTTGGACCTTGCTGTTTGGGCAGAAATTACTCAGAGCACATGTCCCCAAATATACAGTACAAAAGCCTCAGAGCTGCTGGACCAAGATGAATATTCATGTGAGTTCAAGCATAAAGCTCTGAGACATTACCAGTTTCCTCTATTTCTGTTTCCATTTGCTGCAGAGGTTACTTGTGAAGATTCAGGGCCTGACCCTTTGCATGTGTCAGGGACAGTAGACAGATTACTCCAAAGGATTATGGATGGCATACTAGCAGGTAACTCACTGCAACACTGGCAAAACTTTAATGTTTTTTTTCTTTTCACTAGGTAAAAAACATACATCAAAATGTTCACCCAGGAGTACTTTTGGAACTGGAATAATTTTGTGTATTTAATGTCATAGCTAATTTCCGGTGGTTATTTTATGCATTTTTGTTTTTTTCAAACAGGCCTAGAACATTAGTATTTTTATTTTTAATCTTGAATGCATATGAAACAGGTTGCCTTAGCAGATAGAATCTGTTGTGGGTTATCAAAATTGATCTATCTATATCACTTTGGAGATTTCAGTCCTTTTTCTTTTCCCTTCACATTTGTGTGTTTTATTTAAACTCTGTTCATTTCTTTTGCACTACATACATTATTCAGAGAATCCCTTTTACTGACAGAGCTGAAATTATTCCAAAACATGAATAGTACAAGATTCTTCCTCATCAGAACACAATACACCAGAGCTGAAACATTTGTCTATTGGCATACATTGGTTTGCAACTTACAAGCAGGAGATTCTGCTCATGATTGGAAACCTACCTGCATTCAGTTTGATTTTAGATGTTGGAGCAATACACTGATTTTTGGAGAGGATTGTATATATTTATTCTTTAGCTGAATGCAAAGTAATTTTCTTCCCTCCATGCACCATCTATATAGTACATTAGATATAGTACATTAGTATATCTCAGCAACAAAGTCAACATTAAACATTCTTCAATACTTACGAGAAGTAGTGCATTAATTTTACAAAGAACTATTTGCCTTTAGCTCTTGTCTTGTGGTTGAGAATTTTTCTGTTGAAGTTTCAAAAACCCTTAATCTGTAGCACCTTGCAGTTCTTGCACAGAATTAGGCTAAAGGGGATGAAGAGAGATTGATTCGTCATTCATTAGTGTTTTATATTAAAAGTAAAGCTTTTCTCTCTGAGTCTGTTTGACTTCATGTGTATTCTGAGATGAATATATACCTAATAAGTGTAATTTAGGGAAAATGAGACACTTCCTTCCTCTGCTGCACAGTTCCGTTCTTACTAGATTTTAATCCCAGTAGATGCAAACCCCCCAAAACATAACCTTGTTTATTATGTGCCGCATGGATGAGAAGAAAAGCGTACTGGAATTAAAAAATTTGTGTCTTGAGTAGCTTTCCTCTTTCCCCAAGAGTTAATGCCTTTGACTCTTGTGCCCTCTGGATTTATGTGGGGTTGATGACCTGCAATCGGAGGGCCTGATTCTGCCTCACTAGTGGGAATGCAGATTCTGGGGAAGACCTGCTGAGGTCAGAGGCAGCCCTGAGGACAGACAGGAGCCTCCCTTGTCACCCTCACCTCTCTGTGTGTTTGTCTCTGGGCTTGTGCGTCCTACTGAGGGGAGAGGCAATGTCGTTTTGGAGTTAACTTTCTGCTGAGAACTCCAGAAGGCTGAGGAAATAGACTCACACATACTATTGCCCTTATATTGTGACTGTCATTTTACCTACAGGAGTTTCAACTTTGATTTACTCAGCTGCATCATAATTGGATTTTCATGAAATTTGGTTATTAATTCTGCTTTATAATTACAGCTCAGTTTAGCAATAGAAGCATACCCTTGGTTGGATAGTCCATGTCATTTAAAACCATGGTGTTCTTTATTCAGAAAGTTGAGGTTTCATATAGCTGAATGGTGTTTTGCTATTCCCAAGGATGCAGTTTGGAGTGTGTTGGGAGTTTCCATACAGTCAGGTTTTAACTGCAAAAGCAAATAGTGTACTAGTTGGCTATAAAGATGGACCTGGATTAAATTTTACCCTTCTGAGACAGGATTACAAGAATCCTTTTGAAGTGAGTGTTTTGCTTTAATATGTGGAATTTATCTCAAGCTAGACTCCAATTATGGAAAACAATTTCTCTTAATGTTTTTATTATTAGCACTTGCTGATGGAATCAAAGAATGTGTGTGTACTTGGGTGGCATCTGCCATAAGAAGGATTCTGTATATTTTTAAAAGATAAGAACGCCCATATTCAAAGAGTTTCATAGCTCTAAATGTGATATTTGTAAATAGCCATGCAACAGAGAGATCAACTGTCAATATCTCCAATCCATCAGAGTCTGGTTTTAATTTTCAAGGTTACTGTTGGGAAAATAGATGAGGGGCCTTTGCTGACATACAGTCAGATTTCTACCCTGGAAGGCCAGAACATCCATTTCCTTGGCATTAAACACAACTTTTTTTTTTTTTTTTTGTTCCCAGCATGTTACTGGACTGACTAAAACTTTAAACTCAAAAACTTTGTAGTAACCTATAGAAATAATTTGATGTTCATTTCAGAGGATTAATAAGAAAGATTGTGTTTATTCCTTTTGCAGCAGGCAATGCAGTGCAGTACTTCCTGTGTAGGACAAAACACTTTAACAAGTAAATTAAATTGATTAACTTCAGCTTTATCATTGTGATCTAAGTTTATATGCTAGTCAAAATAACTCATGCATTTCATTTTTAGGTCTTGATTGTTTTGAGACTTGCTTGTTCATGAGAGGGGAAGACGTCTGCTTTGATTTCTTAATGGTTTTAGATCCTACAGTGAATTGTGCAATTTCAGATCGTGGGCAGGTGAAGTTCTTTGGATTTAAACATGTTGGACCACATAATCATTTCTCATAGTTCCTATTCCTTAATATATGACTGTTTTAAGGGTATGAAATTTGTGCTAGTGCAAAAGTGGAGATGTCCCTACGATTGCACCAGTGTAATTATGGGGAAAAATTGGCCTCTTCTCTGGATTTTCATTCCTCTGGGTACTTAGCTTGAGGCAAAGATTTTGGACTAGTACAGCACCGAGTTTGCTTCTGCAACTGAGGTGGGCATATTGAAGTTATGTGGTAGGACACAAAGTCAAACTAGATAATTTATTCCTGTGTAAATCAAGAATCGTTCTGAATTTTGGAAAATAAATTTACTCAAAAGTATCTTTTGGAAAATAAATTTACTCAAAAGTATCTGATCACAGTGTCTTGTTTTGAAATTTTGGTGTTGCTTTACTTTTAATAATCTTCTCAGAAGTTTTAACATCTTCCTCTATCTAGTTCAGGTTCTGACATAGATTTGGGGTTTTATTATGGTTTATAAAGATCTTACTGGCTTTTATCAATGTTGATGTGGGTTCAGTTGTTTGTCAATGCAGTTACATCTTGAGTAATCTCAAAAATTCTATATTAGTGATGTCTGCTTTCAGGCACCCAAGTTCAAATAAAAAGGCTACCCTACATTTTGGCACTCAGAGACATGCTAGTATTTTCCAGACTCCTTAGCAGCACCTGCCTTCCTGTTGGGAACTGCTTACTGCTGAGCACTTGGGAAAATCTGCCCTCCTCTGTGCAACAGTGCATGGGGCAAGTGTCTTCTGTTGGTAGTGCTACTTCCTTGTGAGGACTGTGTTTCTTCCCTGCCCTTTTCCCCATAGTGCAGGTGAAGGCTGCCTGACTTGTACAGATAATTGCAAGTTCC
This sequence comes from Nicator chloris, assembly GCA_013400495.1. Taxonomy (NCBI): domain Eukaryota; kingdom Metazoa; phylum Chordata; class Aves; order Passeriformes; family Pycnonotidae; genus Nicator; species Nicator chloris. Next base: position 1,084 of record WAAE01023726.1, on the reverse strand, counting down.
ATATGGTAAGGGGGTGGAACCAGAGTGACACATACCCGTGACCCTTGTCCTGGCAACGCATTGGAAAGACTCAGCTCGCCCTTCCTCTTCACCAGTTCCTCCAGAGCTGACTATAGCTAAGTTTTGTGTTGGACTCAAGTGGGAATACCAGGATACTTACAGCAAAGCTACTGTAATGGCTGGATTCTGACCAGCTATGCCAGCAGTAAAAAATCCCAATGCAAACACTAGCCCTTGTCCTGCAGGTTTTTTTTGCCCCCCAGACAGAGCTGTTTGTGATTTAAATAGGGGCTCTACCTCAGCAGTGATTGCATATTGGAACCTCTTAAAAAGAAGAAGTAGCAGGAATCCATTTTATTTGCAAGGGGAATATGTTCTCATTTTTCATCTCATAGCTCAAATTCTTAAACGTATTAAATTGCTAAACTCCTGTTATTTTTAAAAACCAAAATGTTTAGCACTTGGACCCCTGGTACATAATTGCCTGTTTACAAAGAAAGTCAGTTGGACTACTGTTTTCTTGTGTTCCACAGGCTAGTTCAATGTCGTATTGACATGCAGCAATCGCTCCCGAAGCATGCAGGCTTGTGCAGTGCCTTCCACTACATTCATGGCCAACATGCAGGTGTTTTTTCCTGTAAATACAAATACAGGCCAAGAGAAAGAAAAAGCACTTTCACTTTTCACTAGACTTTTTATTAGACTATTTGTGGGGAGGTTTGTGGGGAAAGGCTTTAAACACATTTTGAAGGCGTATTAAAATACGTAATTATTTACTGTTTACACGTAACAGCTCTCTTTCTCACTTTCAGACCCTCTGTGGGGTAGATCCTGTGCCATTTCTGCATGCACACTCTCCCAGTTGCTTGTGTAGTGTATTTTCATTGTGAACTTTTAAACCCATAAAATTGCAACTTCATTTTTATTTGCACATGTTCTTGATGTAAAGTTCAGATACGCCTGGTGAAAGTTCAGATATGCCTGGTGAATATCTGTCAAATTTTAGGAAAGTTCAAGGATGTGGAATTTACATCTTCACATTGTGGTGTGAAAGATGATATATATGTTAGTATTAGACATCATT
>WAAE01023725.1:39755-62366 GCA_013400495.1 Nicator chloris | reverse complement strand
AAAAAAAAAAGGCATTTTTAGAAAGCCTTTTAGGAGGGTACAAAATTAAAAGTTCCAGTCTAATTGTTTTGCCATGATTTTAGTCCTAACAGATCATGGTTTAACTACAAAGTTACACTGCAACAGTAGGAGGGAATGTTGTACTCTGAACAAAACAATACGAAACTTACCCCTCTGAAATTCCAGCTCTTGGTGGAAGGAAACAAGGAAAAATTATTCTGTTGCTGCTGTTTTGGCCTGCAAGATGAGACAAAGAAAAGTGTTGACATTTTCAGCTGCCATATTTTCTAGCTCAGTAACAGAATGCCAATAGAGGGAGAAAAGAAAAACACATGCTTCAAGTACTAAGACATTTAGACTGCCTTGTCTGTACCTCTGACAGGTTTCTGTCTTCAATGTAGTTACGTATTTTAATTCAGATGGAGCACTGAGGGACATGGCAGCCTTTCAAGCGTTCAGAGATGCTCTGACGATGTCTGACAGTAACTTATTCCTCCCACTGATTTTCAGCACAGACAACCCTGACCCAAACAGTCTGTGAAGCTGCAATTACGCCATGTGATGCAAGATGGTGCAGCTGGACTGGAGGGGGACATTTCAGAGCCTTTTAATCCTGACAGTGGAGCTACACAAAGCTGTAAAAAGCAAGTTAGCCAGCCTCTTGTGTGACACTAAAAACTAGAAGCCGACTCCTGTTTTTACTCCTTCCAAAAATCTTTCTCCTACCCTATAATTAACACTGTACAATTATTTCTGAAAAGTAACCATAGCATGGCCCACTTCTCTCCTAATGAGTGCTTCTCAGCAGTAGGATCTTCAATGAGTTCACAAAGGTAGGCAAACATTGCTGAGATTTTACACATGAAGTCAGATCAAAGCTCGAGTGACCTGCTGAAACTGACCAGACCAACCCAGGGTTTGGCAGCCGACCCAAGTGCTGAGCACACTGCAACACCAACCATGCAATTAGACACGTTACAGAAGCCACCACAAATAGTAACAGGAACATAAAAACTTGGTTAAAAAACAGCAAATTAAATGGCTGCTTGTCAAATCTCACCATCCAACAATAACACGACATACTGAAGTTAAAGCACTGAACTAAGACACAAGCTCTTCCTGCTGCCTATAGTTCCTGAAGGACCCCAACACACCATACCCTGATTTTTTTTCTTAGAGTCAGCACAGCAATAGTTTCCACTGTCTTTTTTTCTGTTGTCTTTTTTGGGGTATAAAATATTTGGTGTATGAACATTCTTGCTTCCATGTTCATTAAAACACATCATAGAACTGTGATCACAGTAAACATTTTTAAATACCAGCATAATGCAAAAAATTATAATCATGACAATTAATTTTTGTAACATGAAAGGTTGAGATGTAAATCTTCTTAGTTTTTCACTCTACCAGCGTGCCAACCAGACAAAATATTAATACTGAAGTGCATTGGTAAAGTCATTAAAGAGCACATGGCAGCACACACAACAGACATTAGTGTTAAAGACTGTCTCACTAATAAATCCTCCTACTACAGCTTTCCAAGTTAAAATATTTTGAAATTTAATTTCTAGCCTGAAAGCCTCACTGGAACAGTAAATGTGTTACAAAAAGAGAAAAATGTCATTAACAAGAGCAAGTGACACAAACTGTCAATTTTCCTAATGGTGTTATGCACCTTTATAGTCATAGATGATCTCACACTGGAACCAGTCAGGTTTTTGAGAAAGTACTGTGAGCTTTCTATAAAGTTGTTCTCCTCAGTAATTTTTAAAAAATATATATGGTTGAACTTACATTTCATCATTTTTATCTTATATTTAAATGCTGCTTGAGCATTTATTTTCCCACTTTGTTAAGAATTGCGGTAGTTCTATACTAATTAAGATGAATGTAGGGGAAGGAAAAGACACTTCACCTTCAATAAAGCAAGTTTTATGACAGTTTGGACAGTATTTCAAGGGAAATGAATGACTTTATTGAAAATTATCTATCCCCACAATCATTCTGTAATGAGAACTGACAACTCTGTAATAAGCAATAAATTTGTCATATTATCCATCTACACTCAACTAAAGTCCATCCAGCAGAAGAAGGATGACTAAGCAATTGTTATCATCAGTTTGTAACTTTCCCATTCACTGACAGCAACCCAGACAACACAAAACCAGCCAGACTTTATAAAGAGCAAACACATCAAATTTACATTTTGCCAGCTTTCACAATAGGTATCCTCTTCCCCCTTATCAATCAAGAGCCTTACTTCATGTTGGTGAGAATCAATCTCCCCATCATTCACAACGGTCTGTTAACTCCTCTTTTTAATGCTACTCTGGCGTTATTAAAGGGCCTTAAATGCAGCAGCCTAAAGAAACAAGGTAATTTTACCAAAAGGAGTTAATTAAAAAGGCAGGGAAACATAGGGAGGTCACTGTATGTTCCTCCACGACTTGCTGACCCAATCTGATACAATCAGGGTATAACAAAATTCTTAGCAAAATATTTTTTTCCCACCCAATGGGTGCAGCACTCTTCTAAAACCAGACTGAATCATTAGACTCATTCAGCACCCTAATTACTATCTTAAATAATTTCTTCAAAAACTTTCATGCATCTGGCCTGATTATTACTTCCCTATTTTCTGTTCTGTCAGGAGCATTTGAAGTCTGGACACAATGAATGTTTCAAGTCTACTTTCCCATTACAAGCAAGCACTTCATAGAGCCCATCTCAAACGTACCAAGATATCAGAATTGCAGAAAAACTATCCCACCACTTTACTGAAAGAGCATTTCAGAAATCTCACTATTCCCATAACTAGGAACAATCTAGATTAAACATATCTGTAAATTTTTTATGATCACCTTTCTGAACCAGCACTTTTCAGCCTAACACACCCCTAAATGAAAATGAAGTAACATAAAAGTTCTGATTCTCAAATGCACCTCCAGTGACAAAATTTACTTCTACCAAAATCAAGACCTCATTTATAGTTTTCAGTTTGGTACTTTACTATCTTAAAGTTATTTTGATCACTTGGTCTTCCCACTGTCAACATCAATGAAAATTGCACTGAAAAAGAAATAAAGTATTGCAGCTTTTTCAAACACATTTTAAATTAATGTTTTGCTCTTTTTTTTTTCTACAACACATGACTACTGTTACTTCAGACCATTCTATTTACTGGATAAATCTTTTCTGAAGTGCAGCATGGTATGAGCAAATTAAGAAACAGCCTGTGTTATAAAACTATTAAAAATACGAAATAGCTATTTGATATTTTAAATACAAAACTGTCAAAGAATTCTATTTTTGAAACAGCCAATAGATATCACACTTTGGTAGGAGGGATACTGGTCCAATGGTGTATTAGATGCACTTAGTTTTGTAACAAAATAATTTACAAGTCCAATAATAAAAATCATCACTGGCATAAGTAGGTAGCAAATAGAAGAAAACATTAGCTTGAAGAAAAAAGAGAGGAGATATTAATAGGCATTAAAAGCGATGAGAAGACCTGACTTTTAGAGGCACATAAATCGAAAATAAATTACTCAGATACTATAGTAAGTATTTTTCAAATGTCAAGGACAAGGAGATGGTTCCTATAACTGAATAGAACATTCTTGAAATAGGTTAATAGGTTAGTTAACATTAAAATGTTGATAGTTTTTCTTAGAGTCAGCACAGCAAGCTTAATAGGCACGCCACTTAATAGGCACACTTAATAGGTTACCACAGACTAGACCATGTGAGATCACAGAGATAGAGAGGAGGAGTTCCTCCCTAAAATTACTACAATGAGAGTCTCAGAGCTGTCATTTCTAACGTTTGACCTTTGTTACGCATGGATCTCTTTTCGTTTAGCTAAAAGGAACCAAAACATTTCTCCTCAGCACTGCAGTGTTAAGGAAAGACTAAAAGGTGAGGATACAAAGGAACTCTTCACACTGTGGGAGGGAGGGGTCACCAAACCCTCCACCTGGGCTTGGCTCGGGGGTCACTATGGAAAGTTTACCTTGGGAATAAAACCTGAAACCAAGTGCCTCCACTGTGAGCAAAGTACAAGTGGGGACCTGTCCCTTGGAGAGGCAGCATTGAGTTTCTCCAGCATCCTCCTGGAGAAACTAAGCATTGAACCCGTCCCTGTCTGAGTGTCAAACTGCTCCTCCTCATCAGAAGTTTTAACTGTGTATCCTGCATTTCACCTTGAAGCTCCAGCACTGGCAAGATAAACCAGGAAATGGCAGCTTCACTCCTTAGTAACTCAAACGCATCTTAGACCCCTTGAAACATTTACCAGGGAATGACTGACCTGCTTACCTGCTAGATCCTGGTGATCCTGCAGTTCATTAAGAATAATTTAGAATTCTAGCAAGCAAAACTTTTATCACTGCAGGAACTTCTGACACTGGTAATACCCTCTGTGCTCTGGCACTTGCTTTGACCAAGGTGCTTCTATCACTATTTTGTAGCCTAGGGAATAAAATGCGGTTGTCCTTAAGATGTACAGGGTTTTCTGTTTAGGTTCTGTCACACACACACTGCATATATTATAAAAATATTTTTAGACACTAAATTAACATGCCTCTCAGAATACGTCAGTGGAGCTTTTTTCTGCAACCTTTAGTTTGCTGTAGTTTAGTTATACAATGACAATTGGTAGGTAAAAGTGTATAAAGGAATCTATAAACTAAAATACAGACTGAATGTTTTAAAGTTTCTATTACATTTACTAACAAAATGTTTTATCTGCCTTGAATCATGATGATGAGTTAAGTGAACAGTTTATGGCAGTTTATATTAAGCTCATGCAACTTTTACATCTTCATCTGACCGTCCAGTCTATCTGCACACAGAATCACTGACTACAAGAGTATTTCTAAGATACAGATATCCAAACTGTGCGTGTTTTGTTTAAAATATTCAGCTGCCACATCCGTTCAAAAATAAAAGCTCATTTTGCAAATCTACATTAATACTCTCAGATAATCAAAGGAAAGCTCAAACCACTTGGAGACAAACTGTGCTAAGTAAAAACTCTTTTCAATCTGCAGAAATAAAGGTTGTTACTACAGCTGTGAATATTTTACAAAGATACTGTTAAATAATAAATAGTACTGCTCAGATCTCTTCTTTGTTCTCAACCTACCAAATATGTACAGTAAAACACAGGTCACAGAAGCACATTAACACAGTGGAATAGTTGTGATACTAAATTCCACGCACAAAAAATGCCAAAGTGGTTTACCTGTGAAGCCTGAGGTGTGCAAGAGCATTTTAGATTTTAAGAGTAGTTTTCAATAGTAATTTTCTCAGGCAATAGATAATAATAATAATAATGTACCTTTGGTACTGATTTTAGAAGCAGGGAAAAAAGCTCATGTTTTGACCTACTTAATAAAAAACATGGACGCAACCACTTGTAATCTCAAATACTCTTTTATTCTCGGCCTGTGCATTTTGGCACTAAACTGAGATTGTGGAAGATTCCATTTATTTTCCAGAAGTGTAGAGCAAATCTAACACAACAGAATTTGGCTCAGAAAATATTTAAGTTCATATAGAGAGTTTACTTGATGGGTTTTTCTTGCTAAAGGCAAAGTAACTCTAAGACTGGGTGCATGTTTGATTTGCAGGGCCCCATCCTGCAGACAAGAGCTTGTCACAAATGGGTAACTGGGGGTGGGGAGGCCACTCAGCTGAGCAAGACTGAACACTTCGTATCTTGAGAGAAACAAAAATACCAAGGAAAAAAACAGATGACTGATTTTCAGCTGATGTGATGACTTCCTGAAAGTGAACATAATCTTTAACTGTCCTACTCTCATGAACTGGCATAAACGCATTAAGAAAGAAAAACACCCCTGTGAATGTGGCTGCAGAGACAAAGCAGGTACATGTAGCAGTGAGCTGTCACACCTACTCTTTTCCCATGCTTTCTGCATGTTTATTTATAGTGTGAATCAGTGCACCCTACCATAAAATATCCCATCACTAACAAAACCCAAAGAAGCTACAACATGCATTTTTTTCATTTCTGTATTTGATTCCTTTCCTGAAAAAATTAAAAACATCCTTATGAAAGATGAAAAAAAAAAATCTGAAGGCCAACTGAAGAGCTACTTTTCAATCTAAAACTCAGATATTCCAAACGATGTAACATTTCACCTTCTAAAGAATAACGAGCTTGATTTAAAGCTTTCATCATAAGTTATTTCTTTACTTCTAACTATTGCAGGTTGAGGTAATAAATGCCATCAATATACAGGACAATAAAAGCATCCCCCTTGATATACATGAACTCTGGTCACATCTGAAAGAGAATTCCCTGGCTCTGACCACAGGAGGACCCAGATTTTTCTGCTGTTTGACAAAGGTACAGCTGCATTAATGCTGGGGAGGATGTGAACAGAGTTCTGTATTATGTTTCTATTAAAAAAATCACCATTTCATGATTATACAAGGCTGAGATGAGACAGATAATTCCCAGGTTTATTTTGACTATGCAGCCTACAAATATTCCCGTATAGTTTCAATTAGATTCAGAAGAAAAAACAGCAATAACACCGCTTAATTTTTAGCCATTACCTCGCCTCACTTGTGTATCTCAGAGAGACGCTGAATTCTTCACGGGGAGAACAACTGCTCGTTCAAAAGAAATGTTTGCTCATTTCCACCCAACAGCCAGAGAGGATCCTCTGGTCCACGGAAAAACAAGACCTGATGGTAAGGCTTAACTGCCCCCATCATCACAGTCAGAAAACGCCAAGCCCCGGGGCAAAAGCCTCACAACACTCAAGCTCAAGGAAACACAAGTCTGCTCCGTTTTGTTTTCAAACTAGAACCTAAGGCTGGGAAATCCACTTAGGTTAGCAAGACTGGATACTTGCTGGTTAGACAGAAAAAAAAAAAAAAGGTTTTCACACAGAGAAATCAAACAAAGGGTTTCTCAGCTGTTCAAAATCCAGCCAAACAGCATTTTCATCTGTACCACAGAGAACCTACCAACACCCTCAAAACCCAATCAAGTGCCATCACATCATGTTCTTGACAAAGGAAATGGGTGTGTTCTGAAAGTCCCTTCTGTTTGGATTCATCTCATCTGGCTCTTTCTGAAGGTAAACTTGAGTTCCTGTGGAGCTGTGATTCAGTTACAGGCATTCAGAGAGATCAGAAGGACTGAACAAAGCGGGCAACAGTATTTAAAACAAGTAACATCTGGAGGCAAGTCAATCCTATACACGATTTTATAACTTTTGTACTGCTGCTTCCTTATCCTTCATTGGCAACTTCGTATTTTTCTGCATTACAGCTTACATTTCACCTGAAAAGGCAAAAAATGTACATTTCTAACTACAATGTCATATAGGATCATTATAGTAAATTTAGAGACTTGTCTGTGTTGAAAAGTAAAACACTCCTGCATACCTTTTCAAGAGAGCTATGTGATACTTTCACACTTTGCTTTCAAGGATATGGCACTAAGCCAGTCAGACAAGGGAAGAAATCTGCTTTTATTAAATGTGATCAGTTACAGAGGATTAACGTTCAGCATAAGGTTTCACAGAGCAAGACTGTTCTTGCTTGAAGGGTTTTACACTGAGTGACAAGAACCACTCCTGCAATCTCTATGCAGACAGACCAGAACTTCTTATCTTGAGATTGGAACAGGCCTGTCACCACCAGAGCTAATAAACTGAACTTTCCCAAGTGGATGCAGCCAGGCCCATGACTTATCTTCAGCATGCAGTAACTACCTCTCTTGAAAAGTCAAATTATACCACAATTTTCTGTCTCCATTAGTTCTGCCCTCCTGCATGACTAAAGGATTGGAGGCTGTCATGGCAAATTCCACTTAGGTACTTTGTCACATACAGATCAATAACTAGGACATAAAAATCTCATCAAAGATTGAATTCTGCAGCATCCTGGGGCCCTGCTCAAAACAGAAGCAAGTATTTTATGATGGCATAACTACAACATGGAAAACAGAAATTCTCTCACACTTTGACCATTGTCAGTTAAATAAAGAACAGAATATTAACAAGTGGGGGAAAGTCAGAAATTCAGAGAATAATACAATCATTAAGGCTGCAAAATACCTCCAAGATCATCAAGTCCAACCTTTCACTGATCACCACAATGTCAACCAAACCACAGCACCAAGTGTCACAGCCACTTGTTTCTTGAACTAATGGAGGGATGGTGACTCCACCCCATCCCTGGGCAGCCCCTTCCAATGCCCCACCACCCTTCCAGTGAAGAAACTCTTCCTGATGTCTAAACTGAACCTCCCTTGTTGCAGCTTGACATAATTTCCTCTTGTACTGTCATTTCCTCTTGTCCTTATCATGTTATCAATAACAAAACCTTTCATGGAAAGTTGCAATATTTATATCAAGCCTGAGGGATAAAGCTTCAACTTTTTCAACCTTTCGCCATTTCTAGAGATTTTGCTCACAATTTTAAAAAAAATGCCAAATCATGATATGTTATTTTATCTTTTTCCTTTGAGGGTTGTTTTAAAGACAACCATCCAACAAAACCTGGGAGAGAACACTTACAATCTATTAGATTACCAAGAAGAGTAAGTGCAATAAATGCAACAAAATATTTAAGAGACTCACGGCCAAAACCTCTGTAGCGCATGTGATATCAGTTATAGATACAAGTCATCAAATAAAACTATGTAGCTTTTAGATTTACAAAGACATTTTTGCTTGTAAGACTTTGACCTGCATTACTAGCAGATTGTACACCACGGGGGCCCAAATATATAGTGATTTCACCTCCATTTCATCACATTTCCATCTGCACACTAATTCCTATTAAGTTGCATAAATAACTCCAAGAGCAACTATCAGCCCCCAGGGCTTAGAAAACTGTTTTCTCCTCATATTTAACAAAGTGCTCTTCATTCATATTCAGCTTTAACATATTTTTGTAGATCTCAAAAATAATTACCAGTCTTGTAAATATTTACCAGTTTAGTTTTCCTTTTTTTATATATAACTCATTAGAACTTATCCTTGTGGCCACAAATCCCCTGGGTATCATAAGTATTTTTTGTTACTCCATGTCAGTGAAGCTAATCAAGCCCTGAAATGCTTTCAAGTTTCAAAGTTTATTCATATCATAAACAGTGGACTGGTTTCCCCTTTGTTCTGAATGAAAGTGAAATAAATATGAGCAGGGCAGTTGTATGCACAAAGGCCAGTTTACAAGTACAAGGAGAGCTAGATTTAACAACAAACAGTTTCAGGATATTTCATTGAACACTGACAAATTTATTTCTGAAAAAAGCAGAAGAGTTTTTGAAGGCAATTTATAAAGAGGCACTGTAGAGAACAAATACTGACCTCTACCATGTGACTTGTGTGATCCTGACCTTTGTTGCACAGTGAGGTCAGAAGGCTACCAAGACAGCTTTTATTAACAGTATTAGTCATATGTAAATCATTTACATAATTCTTCAAGATAAAACTAAGTTATAGTTCCTGAGCAGATTTTGTACTACAAATTTGGCTTAAGAAGTTTCTTTACAAAAGAAAGCATTTGAAGCTGGTGCCAAATTTTACACCTAATGTTTCTAACACTTTTCATTGGTCTTTGGGATGACACTTCAGCAATACATTGAAAAGGTGTTTCTAGTCTGAAACCAGACACACCTGTCAACATACGTGGGTTTTTGTGCAAGAGAATGACTTCATATTAAGTAAGCAAACCCCCCATACTTTCACTGGAGCTGGAGGGACATTTCACCTGAGATGCAAAAGTAAAATGTTTTCAGTTAGTTCTTTTGCACAGCTGGGTTCCCATGGGAACATTTCCTGCATCACTGTTGCCATAGTAATTACTATAGAAATCCTGAATGCAATGGAGTCAAACCTGTTGAAACTGTGCTACCATTAAAGCTCCATTCAAAATATCCACTCAGGACAAAAAACGTTCACTTATAACTACTTTTGCCAGCAACAAGTTAGGTTTTCTAGTCTCTTCAATATAAATACACTAACTATTAATTTCAACCCAAGACCATTTTACAAGAGCATACAGGAAACGTTGTTAAAATAATTTTCTTACAAGTACAGAATCCTGTATTTTAAAATAACATTATACCAGTGATGGCTCTTTAATTGTTTATATGTTTTGTCCCAGGTCGAAGAACATTCCTTAAAAAGTGCATTTATCAGTAGAAGATATCTGGAACTAGTTTTTTCCAAAATGCATATATAAATATATATTAAAAAATAGAATTTATTTCTATGGATATATACTTACACTCCTATGCTTTTTTCTTTCCTTCTTGATTACAATCCCTGCAAAACCAGGCATTAACACATGAAGTGAGGCAGGAAATGGGTTTTGCTGTAAAGTAGAACAGTGATGAGCCACCAATGGAGGAAATTAGCACTTGCACATCTGAACACACAGTTCTGTTCTTTATTTCCATCACTGGTTTTGGTTTTTTTTCCAGACACTCTCTCTATACAGAAAGCAGTGGAACACAAGGACAATATCCCCAGTCATTACAGCAGCTGAAGTAAAAGTCAAACCACAAGGGAAGAAATCAAACAGATGTTGATTTGATCAATGGTGATGCAAAGGTATTTAACTTCATGGTCATGGATGCCAGAACTACTGCTGGTAGCCTAGGTGAGTGATCCAACTCCTTTTAAATATGTCAAGTATGTTTCTGAAGCCAAGCTGTTGGAGTTTTTCCAATAACTTCCGCTATATCTCTTGATTAATAAAACACTATCTGTGCCTTCAGAATAGCATTTTTCATTTCCAAATGTATCAAAAACAGTGTTCTATGAACAACTGATGTGAAGGGAGTTCACTTCAGCTGATACTCTCCCCACCTCCAGCTGAAGTGGGGTCACACATCAAGGATTTCAGGCTGCTGCAAGATTCACTGACATTATCTAAGAGCCCTCCAGGCAGATCTCCCAACCCTGAAAACTTCAAACCAAGAAAGAAGAGATATGCAGCGATTTGATGAGTCAGTCACTCGGGAGAAGTGGCACAGTAATGAAGAACAAGTTTGCCATTCTTTTGTTCCACTATGGGCTCTTTGTTCAGGGTAAAGATCGAAGATAAAAGTTGCTTTCTTACTTCCAAGAGACCGAGGTGGCACCAGAATGAGGTGAAGTAGCACCCAATCCTATGCATGGCACAGGGTGAGATGCGACCTCACGATCTCAGCCAGAACTGAAGATCAGAGGTTTAGCCCTGAGCACACACGGAGACAGCAGAACCCCACCTCGCTGCGGCAGACAGACTGTGCTGGGGCAGCTGAGGAAGGTCCCTCCAGTGGCAGCAGCCCCAAGCTGTGTCACACCTCAGCGCCCACCACCTCCGTGACCACGACAGGGCTGTGGTCAGCTCGGGACAACTCTTGTGCCGCTGTTCTTCACCAAGGACGTGAACGGCCACGCCCTTTGGGGCCTCCCCGGCCATGCCGGTACTAACGGGACCTCTCACCTCAGCCCACAGTTATGTTAAAACACTGGAGCTCATTTGCTCTGGCATTTTTTATATCGTCTAAAAAACGAAACTAGGCAATGAGTTCAAAAGTTGCTGGCAAGACCAACAGCACAGTCACATGTCATTTCCTGAGGAAATCAGGCTCTCTTCAAACCACACACAGGCACCTTTCTGCAAGTCTGACTTGCTGAGGCACCTTGGAAAATAAAAAAAATGGTTTCAGAACTCTGGGCTGCCATGTCCCTTGATGTCCTACTGAGGAAAAGAAAAGTTTGCGGGGTTACTTGGTTGGATCAGTAAACTCAAAATGTGTCATAACTTTTATTCTTCAAGTAAATCTATGGAATGGGGGGAAAAAACCCATTCTTTACATTGTCATAATGAATCAACCACCCTACTTGGGGAAAAATGAAATTATTTTTTGTCCAAGTTCGTAAAATCGGGTGGCTCTTCTTAAGAGACAAATACTTAAAATTACTAGTAAGTGAAAAATATTAAATATTAAATCTTATCCACAAAGACAAACATTAACGCTGTGTCTGATATGCAAACAAAGAGCTTTAAGATGATCACTAAACTCAATTGCACTGCGAAAAAGAAATGCAGAAAAGAAGCATCTCAGTATTTTTAAGTTATCTTTAAATGGAAACCAGATCAAAGCAGTTACATCTTTGCGTTAGTGGAATATAAACAGAGTTGTAGTACACTTGTAATGGAGTTCTACCGTGAGCAAACGCCTCAGTTCACAAAAAAAATTGCCCTATAGTGCATTTGAGATGTAACTGATTGCTAAAAGGCTATTAAGGCATTAAATTACCATAGCAGACATTTATTGTAGGCATGCTCTGGTATCAGGAGTGTCAATCTTTGCACACCAATTACAAAGCCTAATAGACAATTAACACATAATAAAAAGTGGGTGTAACCATATTTTTATAACAGCTTCACACAAAAAACCTTTCTGTTCTTACAGAAATCTCAAAACATGTACGAAGTACTGTGTAAAGAACCTGAAATTTTAGCTATTTCACTTTCAAATAAATACAGGCACTTGAATAACTGAGCTTGTTTTCCTACACAAGTTAACACTGTAAACAAAAGAAATTCACGTTTTGTTAAAATTTCCTCTTGATTAAGTCTGTAACAAAGGAAGACAGCCGGCATCCATACCGATCCCAAATCTGTAGCACCACAGTGTTGTTTACCTGAGCAATTTCTAAACTGCTGGGTTAGGCTGAGAAAACAGGTCAGCATTTCCTCAGGGCAAACACAGCCTGTTGCTTCACCAGGCTACAAACTATCCTCATCTATTCACCTAGCCGATGCAAAAGCCTAAATCAACAGTGACCTGATGATGGATTAGACAGTTTTAGGGACTACCAATATCTTGGCAAGAGTCACAGATTCCTTATTGGGCAAAAAATATTATTTTAATCACCAATTAAAACCGTTTGACTGGAAATTGGCAAGGAAATAATACTTAGGAACTTTGATGGGATTTAACACAAGACCATTTCCTATAAATAAGGACACCAGAGGTTCAGAATCCGAAACAAGATTTTGCCAGTTCTAAAGCCTTTGGTCAATCGTCCTACCTTCCCTTTGTGACAATTATGTGTTTCTGTAGGTACACAGTTGCTGAAAGGCCCGAGGGAGGAGCATGGTAAGACAAAATCATGATCCCATCCTACCTTTATGAGAGAAAAAAAAACCAGCTGAACATTCATGGCCTGTGTTCCTCAGGGAGACAGGGACAACTGCTTCGGCTCCATGATATTTCACATTAGTAGAGGAACATAAGAAATCACTATTCTGTTTATGACTACAAAATTAGCATATTCAATTTTTCCAAATTAAGCGTACAGTGTCAGGGGATATTTCACAGTCGTCTTCTCGCAAACAGGGTGTTTAGGAGCTGCAAAAGAAACCTGCTCAACCTGATAAGAGAAAGCTCTGCAAAGCACACCTACAGACCTGGAGGACACTGCTGGTCAGAAAAGTCCAGCCTTGCACATACACAGAGTGAGCAAACCCAGACACATATAACCTTCAGAGAGGAAATTAAGATGGTGAAATGGTTCTGGTGCTAAAGAATTTACCTTTTCAATACCTTGATACAGATACTAAAAAACTACCACAAAACCAAGTATTGTAATATCAAGTCCTGCCAAACAAAAGACAAACACCAGTAAGTGGGAGAAGTTTGGCTACAGGCTAAATGGCAGTAAACCGTGACATATGTGATAACGGAACCAAGGGCACTTGGGCAGGTCCCGGCGGCGAGGGGAGCCCTCCGCGGGCAGCAGCGACCGGCAAAGCACAGCTGCCTCCCGGCTCCCCTGCTCCAGCACACGGAGAATGAAACCATCACCTTCTAGCAGAGTGCAAGGCAAGAGCTGGAGGAGTTCATTACCCTTTTGTTATTTCAGGAATAATCAACTAGCAGCTCATCAAATAAATTTCAATGTTTAATGACAAACTGATTTAACGCTCTAAATCCTATTTTTTCTCCCTGCTTTCTTCTTAATTTGTATGGAGATTGGTGGACATTTCCCATAATTTCCTGTTTTGTTATGCAGTGCCCCCATGTCAACACAACACAGGGGAAGACAATTAAAGAGCTCTTTGGGTCAGTTGCTAGTTTAAATAAAGGAGGATATCCGGGGGAAGAAAAAAAATCTCCAAACTTATGAAATCTGATGGATGGGACAGAGAAGGTGCTATACACCAGGGTAGATACAATCAAAGCAGATCATAACTTTCCGTGTCTGCAGGTTGATACAAACCCCTTACCGATTTGTAGTTGACTTCGCGTGACTCCCCCCTGCACTGAGTTAGAGAACAGTAGATCTGAGAGGGAGGGAAATGTGCCCAAGCATGCCCCGGTGCAACCTGCCAGACCTAGCTGTGTAGTAATAAATAATGGATTATAAAGTGTCAGATGTGAATGTATCTAATGAAATTGCAAAGAGACACCAGTTTTTAAAAGATTGAGTACAACTGCTCTGTTTTTTAATCTATCTAGTCACATACCACTAGCATTTAATCTGTGGAATAAAAACACATCCCATAGCTTTCAAAATAGAGTCACATTTATCTTACTGTTCTGTACACAGTGGGGCTGGGGAGACCCCAAGAGAGAAGAACTGGGAGCTCCTCCTTTTTGGTGCCATTTGGAACAATTAACAGGTCTTTGAAACAAAACCCTCTCTACACTCAGAAGCACAGTAGTAATTGAATTCACTTTTTGAAAAACAGCTATAGAGCCCATTTTTTAAAATGAAGACCTAACTCATAAAACTCATAAAATACAGTCAGCTCCTGGCCTTCACCACCAAGTACAAAGCCTGACAGAGAAGGTGACAACAAACCACCTTCTATTCCTGCCAATACATTAGGTTAATTTTTCATTTATGCTCTTTATAATAATTAAAGTCAAAGTTGGGAAAGAAAAACAAGAGTTCTTCATACTAACTAACACAAGAGGATATTCTGAAATACTTGCAAGTAGTTTTTAGTCACATATTTTTAGTGAGTTCATAATGACCTTAATATTCCTATTCACACAGGTTTTCTCTTTCCACATCAAAAGAAACGAATCTGCAGAGGAATTTCTTTGTGTAGTTTTAAGGCAATGGAATGACAACCTAATTCAGACAACCTAATAAAAGCTATCTTTTGTGTCCCAGAGATCTGCACACGACCAAATGTATTCAGCTTGAAAGATAAATATTCAAATGATTATCTCTTATAACACTTACCTACTGAAATGTTCAGGCCCCACAGGAAAATTTAGTTAATTTAACCAGTTCACATACCCTCCAGCCTTCTCTCCACCATGAAGGAAAGATCAAATTACAAATCAGCCTTCTGTTTCTGCTCTTCTGTTTCCAAATACTGCAATGTATAAATATTCCGAAAGAAATACCATTTGTGTTCCTTAAAAACTTTATCACCAGCTCCCTCTACAGCCAGAGAATTAACTAAGCATAGCTAAGGACTTTAAAACATTCTTCAGCTCTTTAATAAAGTCATGTATTTCACTCCCTCTATCCACTGTCTGTGAACAGTCAATTTATTTGTCAGAGTACAAAAGCCATGTCATCAGCCCATGAACTAACACACATTCATAAACAAAACACCATTGAGGGCAGCCTAAAGATGTCCTTACCTTTTACTTGGATAAAAATTTCTTGATATTCAACTGGAACCAATCAGGTATTTCAGAAATGTTTGTTGCAATTCCCTTCCTCAGCTAACAGTTATAATGAAGAGACATATAACAGTGAAAAAGCAGGTAGAGCCCAATAGAGTCATAACCAAGTATGCAGCAAATGTTTTAAGAGACACACTACCAACAAAAATTATTTGTAGTATGACCTAGAGACAACATACAAGATGCAGATTACAGCTTTATCCAGGAATCTAGTGAGTAATGATCTTTCACAAAAAAAAAAAAAGGAAAAAGAAAAAATTAACCCCCTGCAAAAAAGCTACCAAGCAGCAGCCTTAGCTTAGTAAGGTGTTTTTTAAACAAGCAATTAGTAACTCATCTCTGCTGCTATGTCTTTATGTGATCCCAGAAAAAAAGCCAGGGGCAGGGTGGGAAGGGGGAAGGAGAACAACCAGAGAGGGAGCGGGCACAGCCGCTCATCCGAGCCAAGGCTGCCACCTCGTGGGCTGGGGCCGGGGGCAGCCCTAGGGCTTTTCTTTCTCAAGGCAGAATCAAAAGGATTTTGATCCCATCCAGGATGAGGAAATGCAATCCATACTTAGTTTTGTAAGACATGATGATTGAACATATGTTTAAACTTGTATTTGCCTCTGGGGCATAGTTTCTTCAGCTACAAAGCCCATTTCATGTGTGCATGAGGCAAAGTCAGCAGCTGGTGAGTGCACTTTAACCATTTCAGCACATTCTCATCTCTCAGGTTTGTGGGTGTGCTACAGAGCCTCATGAGTCACCCTCTCCATGCCCTACGTCACACTCCTGGCTCTTCATCCACTTCCTTTAAGGGACTGGTCTTAGGCTGCAAGTCCCAATGCAAGTGATCCCCTGTAACAATTTTCAACTCTACTACTCCTTTTATGGGCAGAGAAGTACTTTAAATAAACCAGGAAAGTTAGGTAAGATAGAAGTGATTTTATACACATACAGCAAATATTTATCTGCTTTATTAAAAGGAATTGGTCATAATTGTTATGTTATGCTAACTATCCTGAATATTCTTCGGCTTTCCAAGAAAAGCATTTTCTCTCTTTGTAATAAGACATTACTAGAAAGCAACTCATTCAAGGCCCTCTCGCAGATAAGATTAATTTTATCCAGCTATCTGAAATGTTAATCTGTAATTTATGGGGCTTCCTTTTTGCACACAATGTAACCTTGTATTCCCCAAACATGTATTGCCTTTTGTAATCAAACATCTGCAGTTTAAACTGCACTTGACTAGACCCAGTTTAATTCAGTTCTTCAGGATGACTCATTTCTACTGATTAAACAAGGATAGAGGAGAAACAGGGAAAGTTGTAAAACTTGTTTCTCTTCTTACTGTAACTCCAGACACATAATTCTTCCTTCATCAACTAGCAGCTGGCAAAAGCTACAACAGAGCCATGATGATTTATTGTCACGAAACCTCACTTCCCACACAAGCTACGAGTCAGCCTGTGCACTTGGCTGTCTCTGAGGTACAGAATGCAGCAATTTAGCTGCTCTGTTCTGATCCTCACTGAGGAAGAAGGTCTGTGTGATTACAACCACGGGCATTAAGGTAAGATCTATGTGGTATCTACATTGTTCCTTATTAAGTGAAGATGCGGATTTTCAACTGCTCACAATTGCTTTCCTATGTGGTTTTTACTCAGTCATGGGGATGTCAGTTCAAGTATTGTTTTAATGTCAGTTGACCCTCTTACTTCTATTTTGTTCTTAAACAGATGAACTTAGTAAAAAAACAAACAAAAAAAAAAACCAAACAAAAAAACGCAAACCACAAAAAAACCACTTAAAATACAGGTTGTACAATACTGCAGAATTACTTCTTCTATACCAAAGAGTTTCCAGACATGTGCACACTAAGATGTGACAGTAAGCTGTTCTCTTTCAATGTATGCAATGATTAAGCTGGGTTTCAAATTAGTTTTTGCAATATCTAAATTCAGTATCTAAGCATGTCTTCCTTCTCACTCTATGGACTAGAGTTTCAATAGCTTCCCTTCCCCACAAAGACACCAGTCTCAGATTAGAAAGGAAAGCTGAAACAATCTGTTACAGCATAAAACAAAAATGAAAAAGAAAATATTTTTAAAAGTTTCTGTCCTCAAACTCAGTTTAAGCCAAGTCGTAAGTACAGAGTCAGAATGCACTGGAGTCCACATATAACAGTGCTTGTTTGTTTAAAGATTTGTTTATTTATAACATGGACAGTTTTCAGAGAAATTTGGTCTAAAAGTGATGAAAATTTTGTCATAGAAATAGCAGAACACTGCATACTTCATAATGAACACGGTACAGTATTTGGAGACAGAAACAGAAAGCCAAGGTACCAAAAACTCTCTCATGAGATGTCCAGAACCCAAATTTCAATTATTAGTTTTAAAAGGATTAAACAGTTCCTGACAGAACCCTAAGTAACACAATGAAGGAGTGACTAAAATTTCATCCAGCTTGGAGCATGTTATAAAATCCACACACAGTAACAACACCTGGAAAATTTCCAATTCTCCTGCACATTTGTTTTGAAAAACAATGTGCCAGCCAGCTACTTTCACAGAAAGTGTGGATGAATTGACACAGTTCCCACTTGCTCCCTTATCTTTAGTTCCTTTCTTGCAATTTTCAACATTATGAAAGTGAGAATCTGCCAAATCAGGAGCTTCTATAATTTCAAGGCTCTTAAGCCTCGATTGTTCAACACACTTCCACATCAGCTCAGACAGCTGATATTGTTGGTGTCAGGACCATCCACCAAGTTCCCCCACCTTCCTGCTTATCCAGAGCAGCTTAAATTGGTTCACACATGAACTCTGCCATGATACCCTGCAGTTATCAGACATTCACAGCAGTCACACTTCTGCTACTACCAGCATTCTTCTGCTGCTATAATCTTGTTTATGTATGTTGAGAGGGAAAAAAGCAACAGAACCAAGTGAAGCATTGCAAGTTTGAGAATTTAATTTTTTTTTTCACCTAGTAGATGCACTAAACTATGCAGATGCAAAACACTGATGAAGCAGAAGGGCAGACTTGGTAAATGGCTGTACAAGGTAACCGGGGTTCAGTCAATTATTTACTCTCTCCTGTTTCTAGGGGGCCTTAGGCAACATCAACGCCTTTACATGCATTGTAAGTGATGTTTAAATGCTAGATAAAGTCTTGCTCAGGGCTTTTCTCTGAGGACATTTTTTACTTAATTGAATATATTACCCTGTCACTGTATACTTTTAACAATAGACATTTCTAATCTTCCTATGACTAACACCAGTCCTCACCAATACTCACATTTTCATGAAAATAAACCCAGAACCATCAGAATGTAAAATAAGTTCCAAGAATCAGACAATGAATAAACAGCAATAAATGAACAATGCAGTAAGGCAATGCACCATTGCACTTTATTAGGCTGAGAAAAATCATGTTCATTCAGCTGAAGTTTACCCAGAACCCCAGAATAAAAAATAGCATTTTAGAAACCTAACCAGACATGCATCACATTGCTATTGTTAAAGTCCTCCCTGGGCCTCTTTTTCTGCAGGTTAAACAATCTCAATTCCCCCAGCTACTCCCAAGGAGACTTGTGCTCCAGCTCCATTGCCCTTCTCTGGGCACACTCCAGCACCTCAATGCCTTTTGTGTAGTGAGGGGCCCAAAACTGAACCCAGGATTTGAGCTGTGGCCTCAATAGTGCCCAGTACAGGGGCACAATCACTGCCCTGGCCCTGCTGGCCACACTATTGCTGATACAGCCAGCATGCCACCGGCCTTCTTGGCCACCTGGGCTCATGTTCAGCTGCTGTCAACCAGCACCCCCAGATCTTTTCCTGCCACTCTGCCCCCAGCCTGAAGATGCAGGGGATTGTGACCCAAAAGCAGGATCCACCTTGACCTTGTTGAACCTCACACCACTGGCCTTGGCCCATTGATCCAGCCTGTCCAGATCCCTCTGCAGAGCCCTCGTACCCTCCAATAGATCAACACTCCCACCTAACTTGGAGCCATCTGCAAATTTACTGCAAATTGAGGGTGCCTTTCACCCCCTCGCTGTGTTCATTGATAAAGATATTAAACAGAACTGTCCCCAGATCAACACCACAAGCAGGAGACAAAAACCAGCAAAAGACATCAAATAAAAAAAAGTGCTTGTGTCAATTTCCCACCCCTCAGTAGATTTGTGAGTCAGGAGGGAAGCCCACAGCTCTTCCCCATCCTGCCCTTTCATCCAAAGATTTTGTTGAGACTGTTCCAGAAGAAATGTTTAAAAGAAACTACTTTCAGTTACTATGATGCTGTTAATTTAATATTACATAAAAACCAAAACAAAGAAAGATTTTATTTGATTTCCTGACAAGCATGCAACAGGAAACAGAACATTCATTTGTTAATATTTCTTTAATTCTTTAGCTTTTCAAGAGTATTTCTCAGACTACAAAAACAACATAAGGTAAGTTTTTGTCCATATGGGTGTCAGGCTTCCTGTAATGAATTTACTGCTTGTTTGCCACACAGTAAATAAATAATGTAAAAAACCCCCAGCAAACAACAGCAAGTAAGAACCAGCAGGCTCTCAACGGAAGGCTCCCGTTAACCCAGGTGGAATAGTCTCAAAGCCTTTTCAACACCTTGTTCCCTTCATGAAAACATAAACCAAGTGCTAAAAATTGCATGGTCTGTGGCAATTTTCACCAAAAAAAGTGTTATGAAGTGTAAGCATTTGCCCATGTCTACCATTTAGCATTACAATTGCTTTTTTTCTCTAGCAGAGAGTAATCTTTTTTTTCTACACACAAAGTAGAAACTATTGACTCTGTAATGTCTCCCAGGGCAGGAATCTCAGGAGCCCCACAGCACTGAGGGTCCTGGTACCAGCATGGCCCAGCATCGCAGCAGCACTGGGAGATTAAAACATTTGCCATATGTGACAGATTCCCTGAGCACAACTGCTGCACTGCTGAAGTGAACAGGAGTTTTTCCACAGCCCATCCCCCATGACACCCTGTACCATGTCATCTGCTAAAAACTCAAAACCAAAATTAAAAATTTCCCTTTTCCCTTCTCTGTTGTTAAATAATGCAGACTTAATGCATCAGTTACAACAAATAGTTATTTTACCTAATTTTCAAACTACATCTCCCAGTATTGCTGTCTACTAACCTCTTAGAAGATTAGAAGTAAAGCTTACCAAATTTTTTCTTGTTCCATTCCTCCTCTGGCACACTGGTTTATTACAGCAGGGCTGCTCATGGTAAGGGCTGAGCTTTCAGAATTCATTTTTTTTCTACAAAAGAACAACATCAAAAAACAAGAAAAATGCTATTTAAGTAAAGATTGTGGTTACTAATTAAGTATCAAATGGAAACTTTAAGACAAAAACTTTTAAAAACCAAATACAGTATGTTTTACTCATTTAAGTAAATGTCCTACATCAACGTGATTAATTGGATGAATACACTGAGAAGGATCTGGCAGTTTTATGGACTTTCTAGTTATGCCAAACCCAACACTGATTGTCTTCTGTTTACTTTTCTGAACACATGCCAAGAGAGTTGATGTCAGCAAGCCTGTATCCAGGGCTGTGCATCATGGCAGTTCTGTTAATTCAGAGCAGCAGTCACAGCCAGCACTGCTGTGGAAGGATCCACACACACAACACGGGGGAGAAAATGTCAATTTCTAACATGTAAAGATTTACAGAAGCTTTTTAACGTATTTTAATAACTTAAGACCATACTTCGCAGATTTGCAGAGAATAACAACTCACTCGTGGCTGAAGTCCCTCTCTAAAACAGCAGACATATTCCAATTGCAATAGCAATTCCCAAGTTACACCACTGACAAAAAGTCTATATGGTCAAATAAGTTTCCAGTAAATTACTTGCACGGCAAGAACAAATGAAGACTCTACATAAGACAAGTTAATTCCAACATGAAACAGTAATAATTTCTTAGTAACAGGATCCAGAATGTTAACCTGAAACTTCTGAGTCCTACAGCTTCCCCACCCACTCTCTTTTAAGGGGAGTGGGGGGCAGAGGATATTTTTAGCTATCAGTCATCTTATTCGACTTGATTTGATACCTGGTTTGTATGATGATCAGCACAAGACCTAACTGATTAACAGAAATCAGGTTCAACTGTTTATTAATTAACACTACTAGTATATAACCAGAAAATAGCCTGTGCTTGTCAAGGTAATAATCCCTTACTATTTTCAAAGAACAAAAGTAGGTACAAAGAACCATTAAAAAGCTGGTTTGACCTGTGTGAAACCCGGGTCAAAATCTGACTTGACAGATTTCAGCATGAAAAGCTGAGTACAGGGCACATGTCCCACCACTGACAGGTAGATAAGGCCAACCTGCACAAATTAAATGCTCTGAAGAGAATGCTCATCTTGGTTTCAAAAGTCTGCCCATGGAAGAGACAATAAACAGCCCTGGCAAAGCCAGACAGAAGTCCCAGGACCAGCAACCAAACTTGGGTCCTTACTGACATTAATGTCGTGTTTTTGCCTGGCCCTTGCTGTGAACAGGGCCTGTGGCACTGACCCTTTAGAGCAAACAGTATGGATTTGCAAGAACAGGTCCTTAATCTTGCATTTTTTAAACATCCCTCATAATAGAGAGGGATAAAAGTTTACTATTGGGCAAATGTGTTTCTTGAAATCTTGTTTAAAGGACCCAAAAAACCTGTTCTGAATGGGAAAAAACCAAAAGCCTCACCTCTGTGAGGGCAGGAACTGAGAGTCAGCCATCTGACCTCTTCTGGGATCAGTGTCTGACCTCAAATTTACTCCTAAGTCTCAAGTGGCTCATTTTGGAAGAAACTAAAAGTAAGAAAAAAACCCCAAAAATGTCACAAAGAAAAACAAACACACAAACCCACACACACACACCAAAAAA
>WAAE01023725.1:0-39730 GCA_013400495.1 Nicator chloris | reverse complement strand
CAAAAAAAAAAAAAAAAAAAGAAAAAAACAACAACAAAACCACAAAAAAAACTCAAACCAAATCAACAACACAAAAACCCCACCAAACAAATCCACACAAAAAATCTTTTTATTTTAAAAGTGGCTCAGCAGCAACACGTATTGAAAGCTAAATCATTACTTGCCTCTCTAATCTATAACAGCAGAGGAAGAAAAGGGTTTTTCTTAAATACATGTTAAAGCAATATTGCAAGAGTCCATACTTTACATCTTCTGCAGAGTTCCCCTTTTTGAGGAAGCCGTTTCCTAACCTTGGGAAAGCCCAGATCCTTCAGTGATCACATAAGTAATGGCAACAAGAGTTTTACCTCCTCTTACAGTCACCCATAGCAGTAAGATCAAAGGTCCAGGGCAAGGTTAGAAGCAGTCCATTAACTCTCAAAGCTGGAAGGTCAAAGATTTCAGATTTCAAAACCACAAGGTTGCCATTCCAGCAAAAAAGGTACAACTTCCACTGTTTTCTTGTGAGCTGATACTAGAGCAGTACAACTGTTCAATGTATGACTAAAAAAAAAAAAAACAAAGCTGTTTTCAGCACTCTCCTTCCCACCCTTGGAAATATCCAAGCCAACACTCCATATATATCTCTGCACTGAGACTTCCACACTCAAACTACAGCAAAAGCAGAGGGCAGAAGTGATAAAAGTTACCGTGTTATTCTTTTCTATGAACAATTGATGATAAAGGTTCACATAGATCTAACAGAAAATAAATGAAACATGGCATTAATTTAATTTATGTTCTGAGATGCTCTGCAAAAGAAAATCATGTAAGTAATACAGAGAGGAATGTATCTTGTCAAACTGCTCAACTCCCTCACATGCCCAGCCTGGTATCTGAGAACAGCAGCAGCACACTGTGCACCTTGAGTGACTTTTGTCTGTATCAGCTGTCCACATCAGCTTCTTTCCAATCTCACTCCTTGGGTACTGTCTGTGGAGATGGAGGGCACTCTCAGGGTTTGGAGGCCACTCAGGATTGCCCTCCAGCCACATGCGGAGGTTGGACAGCAGTGAGTCAAGCTTTGGGGACACACTTTTGTCACACTATTCCTCTCAACAAGCCTACACAGGTCCTTGTTCACCCTCTACCAAGAGCAACAAGTAATTAAACAGCCGATCCCCACAATACTGCAAAGTCTTATGGCCTTGTCAAAATACCAGAAGTTTTGTAGTTTCTAAATGGCAAACAGAAAATTGCTATCTGTCAACACTTTACCAAGCCAGGGATACCAAGTATTACCACTACTTCTCTTACTTGAAAGTCATTTCAGAGAAAAATTCTCACCCTGTAGATTCTCTCCTTACTCATGTGCCACAGAGTTCCTGTAAGACCCTTTCTTGAGAATAAGTTTTTTATGGTAAAAAAAAAATTAAATATGTACAAGGGGAACAGTGAACGTATACCGCTTCAGTAGGTCTAAAATAAAACTGATTTTTTTTTTGTGGAAAGAAAATTGTAAGGCTAATACTCTGTGAAAAATGTTGTTCATATTCAAAGTGAGCCACACAAAATGAAAGCTAAAACTAGTAAAGGAAAAATTTGTATATGTTTAAAAAAATACATACATGCACACAATCAGAATACTACCACTGTCCTCAGAAATCAGCCTCCAGTAACAACAACATCTTAGAAAATGAAATGCAGCTCACAGAACAAAAGAACAATGTTTAGAAAAAAATATGCTCACAGGTGCCTCTGTCTCTATCACCATCCAACTCTTGTTTGGACTTGAACTTTATGGCATAGTTAAAATTCATGATGAAACTTGAAGGAGGAAAACACATCTATCATCTTCCCTCTTAATAACTTGAAGCCAGATGCCAAGACAAGTCAGTGAATATTAAGAGACTGCTCAGATGCATTCTGTTCCTCAGCCTCTGCACACTGAACCTGGCCTGTTCCAGATAAGGGACACGCTCTTGAACAAGGTGCTGTCCTGGAGATAGTGCTGTACTGTAATAGCAGGAAGTGGGCAAAATGCAACTGCAGAACAAAAACAGGAAAACAATGGCAGAGAGTTTATTTATAGCAACTAAGTTTATCACTACTCTCTCTGTCTTACTGAGGAAACTTGAAGAAACATCCTTGCTGGCCTTGATGAGACATCTGAAATTCAGAATACTTAGTCTTCTTATGACAAAGTATGGGTTGCTTAACACTAGAGTACCCAGAGGGAAACATGAACCCTAAAATTCTCTTATGTTATCTCTTCTATGCTTCCATTAAAAACATTAACTCTGTTTATCTGAAGTCTTATCAGTCCATTTGCCTTAGATTCTTATACCACATAATGGCAGAGAAAAGCCTAGCAGTGGTAAGCCACTAGCTCAAATATTGACAAGTGTGTTATATTAAGTATATTGTATTAATTTGTATTTAATTTTAGGAGTTCTGCAAATGCCCTTGAGTGGACAAAAAGCCAGGGGAAAGGCTCTAGTACAGCACAGCACTCAAGCCCCCAAACACCTGCACAGAACAGCACTGCAGGATCACTTGAACAGAAAAACATGAGAAGGTTCAAGGAAAGTATTGAAATCACAACACCCCACAGGCTCAAACCTGACATATCTGGAAGAATGGGGTAAGTATTAGCCAATCTTTTTAAAACTGATTCCCTACACAAAGCCCATTTTCTCCTCCACCTTTTTTCCCCCTCCCCTTGTGTTATTAAGTGTAGATGGACTTTGATCCTCAGGCTAAAAATATTTTTTGCCTTTCCCTCCACACCCTATTTGTATCTCTAGACAAGGTATTCACAGTAGCCATAGTTAAAATAACATATCATTCAACAGCTGTTCACTACAGTTAAAGCAAAAATAATTAATATCTTCTGATGAAACATGTTCCCACAGTTCCTCACCCTCACTAAAATGCTTTGCATTGTTGAAATAGTATCTTGGTATACTTAGCTGATAGGAAAACTGTGAGGAAAAAAATATTTTCTGAACTCTAAGAACCCTCAATGCAGAAACTATTATCATTTTAACGAAAAAGAAGGCAATAGCATCACTATGTAATGGGCAATAAAGTGCACCTATTACAAGAAGAAAGGTGTGTTACCCACTGTCATTCTCTGAAGCCAATGTCTTTATGCTCACAAAGCCTGAAGAGCTGATTACCAGTTAGCAGGTGCAGTGTAACATCTCTAAAGACGCCATCCCCATTTCCTCACTAACTGCCTAAAATCTGCTATTTCTAGTGAATGAACATATTTACCCTTGCACTGCTTTCTGAAAAGCCACGTTTCCACACCCAAAGTCAGCAAACACAAGTATCTCCCATCTCGATAGCACTCAGCTCCCAACAGGCTGCCGCCTTAGGCAAACAGTTAAAGGGCACATTTAAACTTTTGACCAAACTTCACTATTTAACTGCATAACAACAAATTCTAAAAACCATCTTTTCTTCAAATTGTTTTTCCAAGACTCTCAGATATGGCCGTTGCAAAACATTTTTATGCCACTGCAGCACACTTCAGTGAAACCAGGTGAAAAGTCAAGAAGCTCTTGAAGCATATTTCAAAGTTGCAGCCAGTGCTGAGAATTCCACTTTGTATGACTGCTCCAATCCCAGTCACCCATGCAGCACACCACAAACTTGGTTTCACACACACCATGGTTATTTCAAGTTTTGACCTCAAAGAACACATACAGCATATTATTACTTACCCTCTTGGAGTCTTTAAACATGCACCTGATGCTCTAAAGAATGATGTTTTGGAGGACCTTTTCAAATACCTGCTTTTGAGAGTTTTTATTCCTGTTCTGAAGGCATCCTATTAAAAAATATATGCCTTCTGTCCTCTTCAGAAGTGCAGTTAAATTTTATATAGGTACTTTACAGAAGTATATATACAAAGATATTGGAAGGCAGCAGGTGAGAGAACTACTGATGCTGCACATTTTTGTAAATCTGTCAGAACTCTTCAAGGTGACTTGAAGCAAGCAAGCAGCTTTAAAAGTAATGGAATGATCCTGCTTCACAGGAAGTGTTGAGTGTGGCTACCTCTCCCATAGACACACAGTTGCTATAGACAGTGAGGCAGTCCATCTGGCTAGCATATAGAAAAGACAATATTTAGTTTTGAGATAGCATGAATGTTGTACTTATCCTCAGCACAAAGTACATGAAAAGTAAAAGACAACTACATAAATAAATAGATAGAAGTTCATTCCAGGCTGAAGCCAGAGCACTGACATGAAAGAGTGCTCCATGCTGGAGAAATACAGCCCAATATGAGAGGACACTGTCAACGGAACCAGTCCTCTGGTCAACTGAGCCTTAGCTCTTTTTCCTAAAAAATACCAAAATAAATGGAAGGCAACCAATTACATTGTAATCCATCTAACATTACTGTCAATGAAAGCCCCTGGAGAACTTTCCCAGCATCAAAGAGAGGACAGGGTTACATCTCAGACAGCTTTCAGAACAATTTCAATATATTCATATGGTAAGCCAGCAACATCAGGGACACCACAGGCAGGCACATGCACATGTTCTACTCTCAAAATATAAACACTGATTTTCTTAAGCAGGTTAAGCAAGTTATTGCTCAGGAAAGAACAAGAAAGAATTGAAAATGCTGGTTCAGTCTGTCTTGCACATCAGCATATTATATAATACTGTCCATCACTGCCGTGAATAGAGGAGCAAGGACTCATCCACACTCTCCAATCTGCAGTTATCAGGAGCTGCCAGTGGTTTCAAGTGAAACTTGAGCAGTGCAGGGCATAATAGAGAATGTTTGTGAGCTTTGTTGTCACTTTTAGGCATGGTAGTTGATTGCCATATCAATAAAAAAATATATTAAGGCTTCAGTACTCTTGTATCTTAAAATGTGCAACCAAACCTCTCATCTGATTAGGACAAAATTTAACATTACGAAACACTTGCAAAGACTTCAACAAAGCATTTTAAAGAAAAGGTTTAAAATGCAAAAGATACACACAAAAAAATGAAATATACTGTTTAAGCAGAATACAGAGAACACTAAGTACTATATTCAACACACACAGATAACAGGAATTTTTTTTGTCATTGATGTTGAAACTACATTTGTTGTCCTGAGACAAATCTGTTTCTCTCTGGACTAAAAGATCCAGATGTTCCTATTTCAAGTCTCTGGCTTCAGCACCAGACAGCAAACAAAACAACCTATCCCTTCTATCAGCATGCAGGGAGATTTCTCCAGCTCCGCCCACTTCTCTACCCTTTACCCCTCTCCAAGCTTTTATTTCTTTTCAGCAAAGCAAGCAAACAAAACACATCAGTATAATAATGCAGCTTCCACTGGAAACTTAATGCGAGCCTTTGGTCAGTGTAACATGCAAAAAGTTATCTGACTTTTATCATAAACTATGATTTCAAATGCAAATACAACTACTTTTAAGCTAAACATATTGTATTGTGTTTTGCAGTTGACACTATGCAGGAAAACCATGTTGAGAGGTCCTTTCCAAAGAATATGAGTATTTATGTTCCCAATTTAGTGACTCATACAACATGCAATTTGAGATTTATTTAACTCTATCCTCCTCAAACTTCTGTATTTGAAAGCAAGAACTAAGTTTCTATTCAAAGGTTGTAACAATAAAACACAAATATTTCTTCTATTTTTTTTAATCTACATTTTATCTGGAGGAAAATTATTTCCAGAAGTATCTTTTTGTTGCTTCAGTAAAGAATATTAAAAGGGCTATACAAAGCTAAGTCAATTTAAGGAACAACTTACTAAACAAAAAATATGCATTTTGTGAAACTAGCACTGAAATTAAATCTTTTTCATCGTAAAGGCAGACTCAGGAAAAAAAAAAAGAAAAATGAGATACAGCATGCATGCCCAGTATAAACTGAATACAACCACTGTCCCTTTTCTTCACATTCTTCTCATCCTTTCAGCATATTCCTGCTCCCCTCATAATAAAGAGGTTTATCCTCAACAAAAATACATTAAGAACAAATGAAAACCAAGACAAATATCACCACAGTTGAGACAAACGCAACACATTTTTCCCTTTATCAGAATCATCACTGCCAGGAAATGGCAGCAGGTTAAAATTTTATCTGCCTGGAAGGGAGCCATATTTTCTACCTAAAATTAAAATTATGATGCTTTCAGTCTACTGTCTTAATCATGATTATTTCATTCAGGAGTATTGCACAGTTTATGACACTTATTTGAAGTTTGTCTTGCATTTATATTCTTGGTTACTTACTACATTGAAGGGCAGACAAAGAGTTGCATTGCCCTAAAATTGAGTCTTTTCACCTGCAATTGCTAAGCACAGTCAGAATCCAAACCTACATGGAAAGTTTCTAGAATCCAAGCCTACATGGGAAAGTTTCCAAGACCACCCCTCCACACAACAATCAACTCACTTGAGCGAGTTATTTTCTAGGCTATTAATTACCTACCTATGGAGCATCAACAAAATGTTAATTTTGACAGCACCTACTTCTTTAGGCAAAGCATATTCGGGCTCATCCTCACCTAAGAACCTCACTGTTCACAGGGCAATGCCAGGACACTGTCTTGGTTTGGAACAGATGGAAATAGAACACACACTTCTGGCTACATATGGCAACCCAGGACAGACACCCTCATCACTGCACACGTCCATACAAACGTCCTGGTGCTGCAATTCCTACAAGCCTTTAACCCCTCCCAGGTAAAGGCCACACACAAGCAGGAGTCAGTCACCCCCAAAATACACCCTGTCCAAACAGCTGGTTGTCATCTTGAGGAAATAGTTGATAGTCCAGACAAAACCTTCTGAAGGAACACTACATGGGCACACAGTTGTATTTAAAATAAAACCAGTAGGATTCCTGATACAGTACACACATACTCTTCTCCTAGTTATAATACTGAAAATGAATTTAGGAGAAACGGTGTTTAAAATAAACTAAAAAATGCTGCACTTCTCTTTAACAACTAAAATGTCTGAGATGATACCAGCAGAGCAGCTGTTCTTGTTCTACAGAAACCACACAAATCCAGATAATTCTTGCCAACTTTCCAAGTTTATGCAAGCTCCAGTGGTGTAAAAGCCAATAAACGTTTTTGAATGCAAGTTGTACCACACATTGATTACACCTGCAGAGCTATGAGGGCAACAAGAGGACCGTGAAGGTAATTAACTCTACAGAAAGGGGAAAAGTAAAAACAACAGTATAGGGCACCTTTCTAGTTACATTTCTGATCACATATATAACGATTTAACACAAAAGGCTAAAACCCCCTTTCATCGCCAAGAACATAAAGCTTCTTCTTCTTGTCCAGTTTAAACAATCTTTTGGAGGGAATTGCTACATTTTACTACTGGCCATACCTTCAAGCATTACCCTCAGCAGTGGTCTGGGTAAGACACGTTTCAGCAAATGACCTCCTCCAGGCACGGCAGCAGCCTCCCCTCAGGCTGTTCATCAGCACGGGATTAGGAAGCGAATGAATGTACACACACCCTTGTGTTTAGGTATTAACAGCCTGACCCTTCCGCCAGGAACCCTCGCAGCTGATCCCGGGCTGTGCCGAGCACCTGCCAGTTAATCATTGCCCACATTTGGGTACCTGACAGCGCATCCCTGCACGTTCTACCGCGGCCGGCACTAGAGGGGAGAACAGTCTGTGTTTGCACATCCCGTGTTACAATTGGGGGTGGAGACCACAACAGCCACATGCTAAATAACCATTTATTTCAGAAGATTTACTTTATAGTTGTTATAATCAAAAGCAAAGCAGGAGGTGCGTATTAATCACACATTACTGGAGCGTATTTACCAAGTCCTTTATTTTCTAGTATTTTGTTCGCTACAACACTGCAGTAATTTTGCACACTCCTAAAGACTTACGCAAGACCTCAGCCATTTGTTAATTCCCGATTTCAGATGACCCAAACAACTGGAATCCACAACACACCCCAACAAGTTGAGAGGCACACTTTGGTAACAAAGCAAAGACACTTAAAGAGGCTAGTTGAGTTAAACAAAAGAGTCCTCCACAAACATTTCCCTGTTTCCCTCCATATTTCACAGGAAGAAAATGGCAACAAATTATTTCTCCAAACAGAGCTCTCACTCATACACTGAGTATAAGTTATCTTCAATAAAATTCAGCACCTACACAAAGCACTCCAAAAGGATTCCAAATGCATTCATTACAGCATTTGTAGCAGCAGGCAGATGCTCCAAAAAAAAAAAAAGTCCTTTCATCAAAGGAGATTGTTCAAAAACCTAAACCACTGAAAACATAGCAATAAAACTCCAGGATAGACAAAATTTAAGAGGTCAGGTTAATTTTCTCTAACACTTAAAGCAAAAGATTTAAGATTGGAAAAAAGAAACACTCAGGAGCTTTTTAACACAGGAAAAAGCTCCTGAGTCAATATGAAGGTATTACACATAAACTCTCGAGCAGAAGCAGGTATCACCCACTTCAATTCAAGAGCAACAAAACAGTTTTGTTTAAGGCCATGTGATCTCACTGGCCACTTGCTGGAAGCAACTCCACATAATACACCTCCAAATTATGTGCACATACGACTCCCACAACCTGGAATCACACCAGAACAACTGTCTACACAAAAACAGTCGTGGGAAGAAGTGAGCTATTCAAACCAGAGCAGAGGTCTGCGAGAATGTCAGGGAATGATACTGAGTGTTACAGTGTCTTCACGGGTCACGAGGCCTTGTCACACTGCTAGCCCATACACACCGCTCAGACGGGAAAGTGAATGGGATCTCTGTTCAAAACAATATGGCATTTTATTTACTGAAACTGGCTAACAAATATTTACTGAGAACAGGTATCATATCATACACATGAAAACTTTAAATAGAAAGACTGAATCCACTAAACGACAAGCAGAGATATACTCGTGCATTCCCTTGTTTCATCTGCACCAGGGCAGCCCTGTTTCACACACTCTACCACCTACATTCTGCAAGCACTATTATTCTGCAACAAATACTTAGCTCCCTTTGTTTCCAAATCCCATGGCTTCTCCTATTCTGAACTCAAACTCTGTACAGATACAACATCCATCTCATAACTTGCTGCACTCAGCAGACCTCCATACATGTGACAGAACTAAGTATGCAACCAGACTAATTCCATAGCAAGTGTTTGAGAATGAGGGAATTTCCTCTGCCCTTTAACTGTGAAAATGTACTAAAGGATAACACATTTAACTAGAAATGGCATTAATAAATATATGTATACATGGAAAAGGTATACAAGAACGCTTAGACAGTCATAAGATTTAAGAATTACATGAAAATTAAATTTAAAAAAATAAAATTACGAAAAAAAATTACCACAGTTGAATTTCTTGCACGAACGTAAATGGTTCCATAGTAAATCACAGGTCCCGGCCGCTGCCGAGCACAGCACTGAGATGAGCAGCGGCGCACTGACCCCGCAGCCGCCACGAACCGCAGAGACCGCGCACCAGCGCTGCCTCCCACCACAGCCACTGCGGGCTGCGGAGCCTCGCTCCACAAGTGCAACTCATTACGCTCCCTGTTTGTTTTTTTCCACTTTCCTTTCGGCCCGAGCCTCCCCCACCTCCTGCCCCGAGGCGGGGGCCGTGCGGGCGGAGGGAAGGGCCGAGAGCCGGCTCCGGGCCCCGCCAAGGCAAACAGCAGCGGGGGCACAGCCGCTCCGTGACAACCACCGCGGGGTTTAGAGCAGGCAGCCGGCTCCGGGCACGGCGGCCCTTCCCTCAAAACCGACGTTCGAGTAAGATCTGCCACTAAACAAACGCTGAAAGTTCTTCAAAAGCATTAACTAATAAAGGCACCCGAGAGAGAGCGGGTCGAGCGCCCGCCCACCCCGGAGCCGCCCCCTCAGGGCCCCTCACGGGCACGAGCGGAGCCCGCGCGTCTCGCACCGACCTGGGCAGCGCGGAGCTGCGGCCTCCCCTGCACGGGGCATCGCAGAGCGGGGCGAGGAGCTGGAGCAGGACCAGCCCCGTTACACCCAGCAGGAGCTGGCGGGAGTCCCCTTCCGACCCGCCGTGGCACCGCCGCTACCGCTCCGTGCCGAGTGCCGTAAGGCGCGGCGGGTCCCCCCGGAGCGACCTCCGCTCAGCTCCGCCACTGCCGCCTCTGGCTGCCTCCGAAGAGTCGAGCCCGTCCAGCTCTGCTGAGCAGCGCCCACCTGCCCAGCCCCAAGGGACAGCACTCACCTTTCGCCGTCCTGCTCCTGCTCGCTCCGGGCATGCGGCTGGCGGAGCTGCCGCCCCAGCCCGGCGGCAGCGAGAAAAGGCTGTGGAGGGTGGGCACGGAGCCGGCGGCAGTGGGCGGGACGCGGTCCCGGGGCTCCGGGCGACTGTCACGGCAGGCGGAGGGAGGGGATGTCTCTCTGTGTGTATTCGCCTCGCCTCGCCCCGCCGGCCGCCCCTCCTCGCCGGCCCCGCCCGGCTCTCCGCCCTTCCCGCTCCGGCTCCTTTCCCGGCTCCAATCTGCTCCTCGGTTGTGTGTCCTGTCCTTTCCTTCAGCTCCGGGTCCTCTCTGCACGGCTCATGCCGTGAGGGGCGGCCGTGAGGGCCCACAGCAGTTGCCTCCGCAGCCCCGACCGGCCCTGCCTCTGCCGGGGCTCTGCGCTGCGCTGGCCCGGCCTCTCCCCATCCCTCGCCTCCCGCCCGGGGAAGGGCAAGGAAGCCAAGCTGGGGTCAGGACCAGCTAAGGAGGCAGACCGACCATAGAACGGCAAAGCACATCGCGCCTCGCTGAGTCTCAGAGGAGATTAACAGCAAGCGAGCAGGAGTAGGTCCCATTAGGTTAAAAACTTGGGGAACATAGCGACAAATAATGTACAGATGGTAAGAGGCATGTATGTTTTGGACAAAATAGTAGTATGGAAATACTCTCAAAAGTCCTATTGACCTAGAAAAATCCAGGGATGTGAAGATGGAGGTAGATGATGAGCACTTTAGATGAAGGACTCCTTCTAGTTTGTGTTTGTACTGTGCCTGGTAAAGATCATCTTATTTTCTGTGATCGAAGTCAGTATAATAATAATAAATACTAACAATTACATCACTTAAAATCAAATTCAAATTAAATGCAGATGGTAGGTCTCTCACAGTAGTAGCACTGCCAACATAGAACAGCCAGTGGAAAAACAATAATAAACTCATCACACTTTGTAGCCCA
This sequence comes from Nicator chloris, assembly GCA_013400495.1. Lineage (NCBI taxonomy): Eukaryota > Metazoa > Chordata > Aves > Passeriformes > Pycnonotidae > Nicator > Nicator chloris. The sequence continues at coordinate 28,531 of WAAE01023725.1, read as the reverse complement.
GACACCAGAAACACTACAACAGAATAACTAATAGTTAACTATGCTTTGGCCTTACTTTCTAAACCAACATCTTGCAAGGAGATTTCATCTCTCAGTTGTTTCTAATTGCTGAGGATAGGAATGTGATTTGGAAGAGACATATAGACATCAGACCTTGCTTTAAGTAAAGGTCTCTAATTCCATGTCATTTCTTCAGGTTGGAATACTAAAGTAATCTATAAATTCCACACTGGATGAAAATATTCTGGAATTAAAATAATATTTAAAGAAACTGGTTCTTAAGGTGAAATATTTTTTCACCTTAAGAAACTAGGGACAATTCAACTGGATAATGGCCATCAAGATGCCACAGTAGTTTTACAGAGTAGTTTACAGCTGAAGGGTTTTTTCTGCTCTTAAAGTAGCAATTCACATAAATTACACAGGTGTGTGGAGACTTGGCACTTCTCTTGCCCTATGGCAGTCAAGGATTTATGTTTTAATCAACACCAGGTTAAGGGCAAAACCTGGGCTCCCAGCAGCACTGATAGTACTAGCAGAATGGAGAAATCTGTGAGGTTGCTGAATCTGGTAACTTCTGATGGGTTCCTGAAACATTGAGCCTTTGTCATAGCTGCAGCCAAAATAAGTGGAAAACAGACATCCCACCCCCCGCTTTGGCAGTGCCTGTTACAAAGGCAGAGATGCACAGGCTGTAAGTGCATGTCCCTTTTTTATCCAGGACTTACCATGTCTGTCATGGACAGTGGCAGTTCCAGACTCCTATTTTAAAGCTTTATCTGATATTCATTATCAGGAAATGGGAAGAGATGCTCTGTTTGGAGACCTTTAACTTTTAGAATATTTTATGTGTCCACAAAATTTCCACTTCCTTATGCACACAGGGAATGACCAGTTAGTTGATGTAACATTTATAATTATATAACCAAGTGGAATCTGCTCTAACACATCAACTAAAAGCATTGTCCAGGGAGACTGAACACTTCTCAGTAATTACTAATTTGTATTTCCTGGGTTTAAAGACAATATATTATATAATGTAATTTGTAATTGTTTTTTTTGTTCAGCATTTTACAATCATAGCAAGTATGGAATTTTCTTTAGTATGCAAAATATAAAATTCAACTGTTAAATGTACTATTACTTCAGTACAAAACATTATCTTAAAAACACAGTGATACCTGACTGTTATACTTTAAAATAAAATGTTTAGCAAGCCAATTCAAGGGTAAAAACATGAATATTCAAATGTGGTATTTCTCAGGTTTGGAGGCAGTCTAAGCAAAGAGGGGGAAGTTCAGAAACACAAATCCTGCCCTGTTTTCCTGATTCACTGTCACTGGTATTCCCACTCCACCCTCAGAAGCTGAGCATTGTCCAACTCTTCAGCCAAGAGATGGTGACTTCCTTCCTAACACCTAAACACACCTTGGCATGTTTGCAAAAGCTACAATAAAGAGCAGTTTCCTTTCTGTTGATGACTCACAGCTTTTACGGGTACATCCCCTCTATTAGACATTGCTAAAGACAAGTAGGTCTAATTCTATTCTCACTTTTAATTATTTTGAAATAAGTATGATGTAACTGACAGCAATTAAATCACTCCAGATTTTCATCAAAATTATAAAGGAGTCATTCTTGCAAACCAGGTTCTCATCAAGCAATGCACTTCCAGAGGAATAGCACCAAGGAGTGCTACAGGGATGAAACAGGCCCCTGCAGAGTCTGCCCCGAGGTACCTCACACTTCAGAGGTCTCTGTGGGGTGTTGTAAAGGAAATAAAACATTGCTTAACGTCTGCCCCAAATCTACCTCTTCCTTCTCCTGCAGTTCTTGCTGTGCCATTGTTTCCCACCATGCTCCACCAGCAGAGGATTTCTGCAGTGGTGCCGCAGATCTCTGGGACGTGAACCAGTGCCCTGTGATGCCATCACACCAGTTACTGCAAAACGCCAAAGCTGCAGCAATAATCTCTAACCAAATACACTGACTGGTCACAGACTGCTCAAAGAGTCACCATTATGGCTCAAGACCAACATGAAACCCTGTGTTCTGCCCTCAGCTGACATCAGCCTACCTCTGCTCCCAAGTGATCTATTTCCTATACCTTATCTAGTTCCTACCCAGTTCTCATGTAACATGAGGACAGTAACACTTGCTCATGGCCTGTATGCAACCAGTTGTGCACTTGTAAAGAAAAATTTGTCTGATGTATGTCCCACTTCCATCACTAGTATCTGATTTCATAACCAGACCCATTGAGATTGGTTGAATCACCTGAGAAATAAAGCATTACTAAAAAGGATGTGGCCACTGCCTTCTGGAAAGGCTTAACAAATGTTGCCAAAAAACACTTAGTTCTTGATTACAGTTCTACAACTTGCACTGGAAATTCTTTTCACCAGACAGCTTGTTGCCCTGAAAATATTCCTAGCACTGGTTTCCTCAATGTAAAATCCTTCTGGGAATTTTTTTTCTTTAAAACAGTTTAGTTTGGCAACTATGGGAAAAATAAATAAACAAGCCCATTCTCCAAGTGTTTAATTTTCCCCTTTAGTGTGTAAGGCATCCAATTTGACAAGTTTAATCCTCTGTAATTTGGTTAAAAATAATATTTTAAAACCATGGAGAAGGTGACTTCTGTTTCTAGGTTTGATCTGTATTTTTACTGTAGTGTCAAAGGTAATGAAGAACTCCTGGTTTGCAGTTATTGGAAGTAGTCAATATTCCAATGAAAGACAGTCTCTACAGGTTAATTCAGTTTAAAATGGAAAAAACACTATCAGTTTCCCAAGCCCTTGGTATAATCCAGGGTTCTACAGCTATTGAGAAATGTAATATTGAAGAAATGGAAGAAAAGTTGTGTTCCTAGGAAAATGCATAATGATTATCAATAGCAAAGTATTTTAGGTTGAATAAAATCTCATCATAAACCTGGCAGGCTATTACAAAAAATCAGAGCAAGTTTTGTGAGCAATTTGATGTTGACTTACAATTAATTGGTTAATACAGAATTTGCATAGGGAGCGGATGTGTTGAAGAGTTTACAATTAGGTGAAACCACAGAACACTTCCCCTGTGGAGCAAAAAATGCCAAATTGATGGACTGCCATGAAACAAACTTACCTGACTCACAGAATCAACAAGACTGCCTCTCTTCAAGCAGATCTTTTTGCACACCAGTAGCAACTACATAGTTAGCATTCCAACTAAATCAGCAGCCCAACAGGACAGCATTCCCTACACTCACTCACACTAGTTCAATCTGCCATCTATTGCCAAGGCCTGTGACCCTACCAGCAGAGTCTGGAAAAGTTTGATTTTTGTAAATCGGCCTTGACTGTTACAGCTTTAAGTCTTTTTATTACCTGATGAAGAAAATTCTTCAGATATTGATTTCTTCTTGCATGGATTTTTATTATAACTATTAAGCCTATTATATTATAAATTATTATATCTAACATTATATAACTAGATTCCCTTCATTTACCTGAGCAACATGTGGAATCAGAGTGGTTTCAAGGCTTACCTCTAAGTTTACAGTTTGCAGGGTTCACTGACTGGAGCAGTGCTTTGAAATCAGCTGGATGAAAAAAACCCCACATATAAATCTTAAGTAATTACCACATCCTCTTTGACAAAATGAATCCAGTCCAGGTTATGACAGTTTAGTGGATGTGGACAGGTTTCCCTTGGCATGCAGAACAACCATGTACTGCTAGGAGACCTTCAGGGAGGGTACAGGAAAAAAATTACATAAAATCATATTAACACAATTTTATTAAAAATAAAATCCAACCCAATCCATCCCATACAGAAGTTTTAGATGTTAAAACTTCTTAGAGTTGTTCACTATAATAAAGACCCATCAAAGCAGCTGCTTCCCTCCCAGCTGTAGGGCAGGAACAGCACTGCCTGTGTTGTGTGGAACCACACTCAAAGTGTGCACTTCTAACCCATTTCTTTTTAATAGCGTAAGAAAAGCCCAAGGAATGAAATGGAACAAAAATATTTTATTTTGGTATTTAACTTCTAAATTAAAGTATGACAAAACATTATTTCTGCAAATGTCAGGTGCATTCTGTTCTCAACAGCTGACGTGTCCATGGACAGGTACAAATTATGGCAACAACTATACTCTTCATTCAAAATGCTGAACACACTGTCACATCTTGAGCCTTCAGCTTTCCAATGCTTTTTCACCCTCCTAGAAAATACACTATAAAATACCTGATGTCCACACACTTGAGTGTAGCAGAAATTAAAGGGACCCTTTCACCATTAACATGATGTTTAGAATGTACTAATGCTTGAAAACATTAGTAAGCTAACCTCTAGTGTGTGTGTTCACATCTTTAAAAAAATAATTTCTACAAGGATTTTTGCCACTATTCCCAGCATAAAGAACTCTTGCCAGTTCAGTACTATGTCCTTCCAGCATCTCAATATACACAGTATCTAATTGTTTTAAGAACTGTGGCTTTTTAAAAAAGCTACACTAAGTCAGATTAAGTATTACTTCCCTTACTTTTGTAAACTTTAGGTGTAGGCCATCCTAATCTATATTTTCACTTAATTATATTGTCTTTCTTCTGAGTACATACAATATCTGCTCCCACCTTAAGCTAAGAAGGAATAAAGGAATTTTTCTTCCCTCCCACCCCTAGATTTGACTGTCATCTGCATAGACTTTTCATAATTAACAAATAAGTTTTGCAAGATTGTACAGCAAATTTTGAACAAATAAAAAAAACATTAATGACAAGCGATTCTTTGTAAAACTGCCTTCATCCCTTTTCAACAGTCAGCTTTCTTAGAGCTCAAAACAAAAACTTAATTTCATTTCAGAATACCAGTTCTGCCATGGAATTTAATGGAACAAGGAAATCTTCCCAACCTTTAGCCCAGCATTAAATAACAGTAGTTGAGCTGGGACCTCCCATGGATGAAAGAAGCATTACCTTCACCAGCTCACTGCTAAGAAATTGCCTCCCCCTCCTCCTTCTCACATTGTGCAGCTTTGGCATTTCTATGCCCAGCAGATCTTCAGCACACAGACTGTGTCACCTTTCTGCCTTGTCTTACTCAACCCAAACCCTTTCTCCAGTAAAATAACAATAACTGCACCAAATCAATATCCCTCATAGCTGGATTTAATGGAGGAGCATTTAACTCTAAATGATTCTGCCTAGTCTGACTTTCAAGCAATGGGAAAACATGGAGAATTTTGCCTTCAATAAGGCCCAAGGCACAGCCTTAAAAAAATCATCAAAGGTGCAGATGATTCACTATGTGTGTAAATTACCCAAACTCACTTAGAAATTGCAAGTTTTGAAGGTTTCCAGGTAGTGTTCTTTGAAATTCAGAATGCAGAGAGAATAAGGAACACTTCATTAATGGACAAGGCCCTCCAGATCCAGAACACGCTGATCCAAATGATCACAGAATTCCATCTTACAATTGCAAAGCATGTCAGAGTTCTGCCATTAGCAGTTACACACAAATAATTGCTACAGCACTTTCTTACTCCACCTGTGATAACAATCTCAAGAGTCTTTTGTTTGGAAATTCCAATGATTAAATATAAACTGACACAAAGAAACACAAAACAAAACAAACAAACCCAAGAAAACAACCCACGAGCTTTACAGCCACTCCGTTAGCCAAAATCATCACTTAATAGTTCTAGCTCATGCTATTAAAATGGATAATAAAATGTAACAGTTAACAATGTCTAATTCTTATCTATTAAAACCAAGAGAATACTTGAGGTATTTGAGTTCTCCCCTAATTCTCTTTAAAGTAACCTCCTGCTAGTGGAATGCTAATATAGGTAAAATGAGACAGAATTTGACTCTGTGACCAGAATGAGCAAAGGCACATTGGTAAGGTGTCCTTTAGTATTTACTGTTCCCATGTTCACTGTAATAGTGCCTGAAATGGCAGTTACATAGGTGCATTTCACTTCAGAAAAGTTGCTCCTTGGAAACAGGAGGGACATTTTGGATGAAGATTTACCCACCTGGTCACTGCAGGAAACAGGACATGTGTGCTCTGTGTCAGCAGATAAACATGGCCAGTGGTAGTTTTTGCATTTTTCCTTAATATAACACTATTGACAGTACACCATCTTCATCACTAAGTCAGGATAAGTAGTGTAAACTGCAAAATAACTCACTGGCTTCTGTTCACTGGTTGGCTCAAGATAAAGTATTCCTGCCAGTTAACTGCTTGTCTTGGCTCGTTTTATCCCAGGTGGTTTTGTAGCACCATGTCCTTGAATGATAATATGAACCCCCCGTACTCCTCTCATGGCTAAACAAACCTAGAACATCTTCAATACCAAATATGGTCTTCCTTCTCCCATCTCTTTATATTAGCTCTTCAGGAAGAAAACAGGAAACTGTTTCCATGGTATCACTCAGCATATGGAGGACCTGTAATTTTGTCTATTCCACAAATGATCCCTCAGCCTCAGTGTGGTGCTGTTTGTGAGCCACCACAGCCAGGCTGCGGGGGACAGACAGGACATTAATGCAGAAGAGGGAGACATGCACTGAAATTCAATACTGAGACACATGAACATCTGGGAAAAGGACACTGAGGAACAGAGCTCAAGGATTTTGAAAAGAAAATTATTTCTTCTGATGGACAATTTCCTGATCTCACCTTTGGCATTTTATCTTGCTTCTGAAAATAATCTTGTTCTCGTTCACTACAACGCTCCTGTCATCAAGTACATCAGCACTTAAAACTAGAGGCTGGACTACAAAATTTATGTTCCAAGCTATTTTATGTCCAGTTGCAAAGTTACTCCTAGCAAAAAATAGTAAATATTGATTATGGCATGTGTAAACAGTAATATCATGACATTTAAATTGTAACAGGAATAATTTTACATGTGTGCTCTTCTATTTTTCCACGCTACATTTTTCAAATCTTAAGGAGTTTTTATAAAAAGACCAACAGATTAAAGTTTACTGGCCACAAAAAGCGGAATAACAGATCTTCTTCAGGGACTGTTTGTTCCTTCAAGTAGATTTGGTGCTGAGACAGTGTGGTAGTTAAAGCACAAACAGAGGCTGTTGATAAAGTGGCAATGCAAAACAACATTGTAATGTATTATAAAGGAGCAATTGCCTGCAGTTCATCAGTGTGGATGTGGCAATGAAGTTCTGCTTTACATATTCCAGGCACTAAAAACTTTGTAGCAGTCATTACAGGAGGTTCTTCTTCCCCTATAAAAGGGAAAAAGAAAAAAAAAGTTCATGAATTAAAACAGTGATTTTGTATTCAGTCAACACTTCAGACACAATGCAAAGAAAACTTATGAAAAGCCTCTGCATCCTGTTGTCATACACTCCTGAGGCTGAACTATCACACTCAGCAAAATGTTCTCTAGAGATACAATACTGATTTTCTTCCCAGGCAGGACTTCTCAGGGAAGACCATATTAGTGAATGGACCTAGTAAAGGTTTGGATGTTGGTAATTCCTGAAAATTAAACTGGTTTGAACACCAGTTGAGGATGCCAAATATGATGTCTTTGAGAATCTTTACTTTGCAGACCAGTAATCTGCTCAGGAACTGCACTGAAAGATAAAAAGGATTATAAATTATGTTATTTAGGGTTTTTATTCAAAAGATGATATCAAACTGTCCTTTGGGGAAGAAAGGAAATATCTTTTGAGATGCATAATGTCAGAGCTATTCACATCTGTTCTGACCAAGTAACAGGTAAAATAAGTAAAAAACTGAAATATAGGGTGAATTCAGAGCAATAATTTGGATGTGTCTATTGCTCAGAACAAGAATAAAAGCTAAAAAATTCTATTTACTCCTCTCATTAGCAAGCATATAAATATTAGGGCGATAAATGTTTTGTATGTCTGGGACACTACAGCAATTTAATGGGTTGCACTCTAAAAGGCAGATGATGCTCAGTTGTCTCCTTGTGCTCTGTCTCCTTTGTACCCAGTACCTCATCAGGACTGTGGTTTGGGTGAGGGAGGTTTGGGGGAAGAGTCAGTCAGGGTAGTGTTTTTGGATGAGGACAATAAATGGGAAAATGGCAGAAATTATTTTGGTTTCTTAATACATTGGAACATCAGTGGTAAGATCCAACTCTATCAGCACGAGCTCTAATACCTCTACAGCTGAAGCATGTTAACAAGGGGGTATGTGACTTGAGAATTAATTACTGGAAAGACTGCCTCTTTCTTCCAGTGCCTCCTTGCAGCTGGGATACCCAGCTGACAGCTCAGTAATTCAATCAGGAGGAGGACACTGGGAAAGCATTCTCACAGGGAGGCCATACATTTTAAACTAGCATCCTACTTTCACTAGAACCTTTACAGAGATCTTCTGTAATTTTTCCCACAAAGGTGAGAAAAAGCCAAGTCAGAAGATGGTAGGAAACTACAGTTTTAATTTTGAAAACAGAGTAATTGTGGCTTAATTAATTAAATCAGTAAATGTGTATTTTTTTTCCATCTAAAGTTTTTTTCAGCTTTTAACTATTTAGTCATATAAACTATCTAGCTGATAAATATAGGTGCTATATCTGTAAAGCAGCATTTGTATTCTCTTCCTCCAAGATAATTCTGGCATCAAACACTGGTTATGAATTATCTCTAGTAAGAATAAAAAATTCATTTACCCAAGAGAAAAGTCTAGTTAACGCATCGTCAACACTCACTCCACAAAGCAGAACAGCATACAACCATCAAAATGCAATATTCACCTGTTGTAGCTGCTTAAGGAAAACCTCAGCAAGGAGCAGTTTTATCATAGCAATACAATTGCTGGAACATTCCATACTGAGATAGTTGTGATGCCAGTTCAGTATCCTGTAACTAGTAAGGTTAGAGCCTGAGGCAAAATTTACACCTTCTAACTGGAGGCAATTGAGCTGGGTATCTGTTCTGGAGAGTGTCTTCCAGGCATTTAAATTCCTCCACTGAAACCCATTTGTTCATTCCACAGCCCTGTATCTTGTGAGAAGCCTGATGTCATTCTGAAACTTGAGTTAACCACAGTACAGACGATATCCCTAAAGGATCCAGTATGTGCTGGAGCAAAATAGGATGTCAGCTTTAGATTTATGGCTGGCCGGCTGAATGCTTCACCATCTCGCCCTCTTGATAACACCACACAGCTGCCAGCTGAAATCCCAGCTGCCAAGGAGTCTCTGGATGGAAGAAGCTATCTCTCCTAGAATAGGTCAATTAATGAGCAGTAGCTTATTAATAGAATTTTAGTGAAATCTTACCTAGCTAAGGTTTCCTCCACACACTGTAAGTTTAGAAAAAGATTCATTTTTCCAAAGTTACTCTACTTGTTTTATCATCTTTATCCAATGTTTATCTTTCTCTGCAGCCTTCTATATGGCTCCTCACATGGTATCTTACCTATTTGGGATGGCAGAAATACACACAGTAACTGAATATAATATGAATGTATTGAAACACTGCTGTATCTTACCTAAACCTGATGATGAAGAAACACTTCCTGTAATGGAAGACGTTTCCATTTGGTCTGTCAATAGTCCTTCCATTAAAGGTAAAGATAGTTCAGATGAAGGAACAGATGAATCATAGATTCCAGAATCTCGAGGCATGTCTTTCAGATTTGAAGCTTTAACAACATGTAACAATGGCTGAAGGACAGAGCTGCCACCACCTTGAATGTCCTGAGTTTCTAAATCTTCTCCAAGGTTTAAGTGCTGAATTACACAGTGAGAGTCCGAATTCCCCACTGAAATGTTTATATCTGTTTTCAGGTAAAAATCACCATCCATCACCTGTTTATTCACCAAGTCATTTAAAACCAAGCCTGAATCAAATTTTTCCATGACAGGCTCCGAGTAGTGTAAAGAAGGTGGAGGGAAGGGAATAAATTGTTTCTCAAACCAATCTGGTTCCTGATCAATGAACTGATGCATATTGCAAATAGCAACATAAAGAGACCTCCCAGATTTGCTCCTGAAATAATTCCTTTTACTAATGTTCACAGGAAACACCTCTGAATCCTGGACGCTAAGGTCTCTGGAGTGTAAGTGTGAATAAAGCTGGGGAAGATTGTCCATGAGTTTGTATTTTGTGCTTAGATCCAGAATAGCAGGGATGTCTCCCTCACAGGAGTAATCAAAGTAGACTGCAATGAACTTGCAGAGGTCAGCTGAATTCTGCTTTGCCTGACGAAGCTTCTCTGCAACAGTCAACACAGCAAAGAGAAACAGATCTCCTTTTCCTGCATCTTTGGTTACTCCTCTGTGCTTCCAGTTCTTCTTCTCAACAAAGTATTTCATTCCTTTGGAACACACAATGATGATAAACTGGGACTCATTTATTTTTTTAATAAGCCACTCCTTCTGATCTTCTTTACAGTTTTTCAGATCTTCCCACAAATCTAAAGCCACCTAGAAAAGAAAACCCACAATAAACAATTGTGTTTGCCTCAAACAATTTACCATTGTATGTCTGGGTCCATAAGGTGCTGAATGTAGCAGAAGGAACAGAATCACAGAATTGTTTAGATTGAAAAGACCTTTAATATCAAGTCCAACCATGTACCCAGCCCTGCCAAGCCTACCACTAAACCGTGCCCCTAAGTGCCATATTGACTTCTCATCCTTGCATATTAATGAAGGGTGATGCCAAGAATTTTCATATCTAGACAGAAACATAACTAGTGCCTATAGTATCAACACCTTCCAGTTAGGATGCAAAACAGCAGCAGTTTCATCTGATGAGAAAGCTCTGAAAATTTTATCCTAGGAGTTATTTTATTTTGTACGTTGTCAAGCTTTCTGACCATTCTACATGATCTGAAATGCTTGTGTACATCAAGATAAGGGACACGATGTTTTATCTCACAGGAGGAATGAGTAGTAGGATAAGAGGAAAAAAACAGATGTAAAAAACCTGCATAATAGACACACATTAAAACCACTTATAAAACCTTCTTTGAAGCATTTTTCCAGAGAACAACAATTTTTGCTCTGCATAGTTTGTGTCACCCCAACAGAGTTGAAAACTTTGCCCCATCAGAAGACAGAGCAGGTGGATGCCCAGAACTCAAAGACTCCTGAAAACTGCTGCCACACAGTTGGCTACAGGAAGAAAGTGATCCTGCCTGAAGTGCTCAGTCAGCTGGACTGGATGATCATTGTCAGTGCCTTCCAAACAGACAACTCTAGCCTATGCATGGGGAAGAGAGGTCATTTTACTGCTGCTTGGGAGATGCAGGTAGTTTTGTGCCTGGTTTTGTTTCTGTTCCTCAAAATCCTGTGTGACCTGCTATCTGTGAGAAAGTAACTTGTCCATACTAAAATCCTATTTTAAATGGCTATTAAATGCCACTGGTTTTATCCTTTATGAGAAAACATTCCAATTTCACACAAAAAAATAATTGTGCAACTCTTCCGTTATGCATTGAGCATCACTTTTTATATTAAACTCCACAGCTTTAATAACAACATGTATTATTTCTGTACATAGGTGCTATCAATATTTTGTTATGTAAATTTTGTATAATGCCCAAGACCATATATTCCATGGTTAGAGCAGTAAGAGCTCATCTCAACACTATTCCAAAGAGCAGCAGTGTAGTAGGGCTACAGTACATCTCTAAAAGGGGTTTCAAGTAAGTTACTTATAAAATAGTTTATCCTGAACTATTTTAAACAGATGAAAAAGTTGTGACCTGCCCCACCAAACAGATGAGGCCTCAGCTGTGTTTCTGTGTTTGGTCACCAGAGAGCAGAGTTGCTGTAATGAAACCCAGCTCCAGCTCATCCCGTTCATATCCCGAGGGCGGGAGGAAAAACGCAGCACAAAGAGACCAACAATTGTCCTGCCTTTTTCCAGCTGAAAACTGAAAAAACTGGCCACATATTGATTCTGTTTTAGACAGCAGTATGAGATTCTAAGCCTGCTCATTCCAAGTAGCAATTCAAATGTCTCTTTCATATCTTTCCAACAAAACAACAACAACAAAAAGAGTTGCTGATTTTACAGTATGAATGGAACAGAAGGGAAGCAAAAATAAAAATCAATGAGTAAGTACATGCTACAAGTAATCCTAATAATGCAGGTTTTGCTCCATGAGAAGAAGTCTTGATAGATTCAACTTCTTTTAAATTACAATACAAATCACATTTTAGGAATACCAAAGTGTATCAGGTAGACAACAATACCTCTGTGGCTGCTGACTATAAAGATGTAAGATCTACTGAACGGAAAAAGCACTTAATTCAAAGCAAGGTAAACATGGCTGAATGAAAATCCTGAAATCATGATCTTCCACTATTCTGTTGGTTTGGGTTGTTTTGGTTTTCTTACACTGGATAAAACCTCTTCATTTCCCCAAGTAAAGAAAACTCATATAATACTTAGAAAAGTAACAGAAGTTATGTCTGTGGAAAGGAGTGACTGAAATACCTGCTTTTCAAGCACAGGATTTTGGGCATGCTGTATCAATTAAGAAAAAGTTGTTTGCATATGAAATGTTGAGTTTACCTCACAGCCACAAAAGTCCTGAAGAAAATAAGCAAAGCACTGGATGACATTAATGTGTTTCTGGCAATCTTTACTGGAATAGCAGATGAACACTTTTGGCCGGGGACGAAGTCTTTCCACATGGAGACCTGCAGCATATGCTGAAGATTCTGAGCTCTCCTCATCTAGGTGGGAATATATATTTTCTGAAGTGCAAGAGAAAAGAAAGTTCACACTGTAAAGTTTGATTTTTAGGTTTTTAATTACTTTTGTAGGCTCTTTACACAAGCATCCAGTAATTTTTTTTCTCAAGATTTTCCTCTCCTTTACGTCCTGAAAAAGAAAAGTTGCACACACTCTATTTATCCAGCTTAAGAGTTGCTGCATGTGGAATACACTTTCAAAGTTAAATGTGAAGTTTTTTCTGTCCAACTCAGAAAACACAAGGAAGATTTATTTTATAGACAGAATGAGGTTGTTTCACCTTTATTCAGCTTCAACAGTTTCCAAATCTCTGTTCAAATACTATAAGCCTAAAAGATGTATCCTCTTCCTGTCTAACAGAGTCTCTTGTTAAAAAACCCCAAACCACAACATAAGCCAGGTAAGAATATTAAACCCCAGGTCCACAGACCCTTGCAGGATATCATACAAGATTTCTCTAGTGTATATATACACACACCCGTGTCTGGACATTAATTTGACATTAATTTGAGTTAAGATATGATTAATTTAAATCAAAATAGCTATTAGTGTTTCTTTCCTTGCATAGATGCTTTTATGCTGGAACATGGAAGTCTGGCTTTACACCAGACTAATTCAATCTAGTTCTACAGCTGATTAAGCTAATTTGGAATAAAGTATGAGTAATTCAAAATACATCTAGGGATTCAATTCAGAAAAATTCATCAGGAATAACTATTCTGGAACAATCCTTTCTATAGACAAATCCTCAGTGATTTGTCTGGGTTTTTTGTTGGAATTGTGCTAGCTGTGAGCAAAGGCATAACTACAGAAGACCAGAAGGCAAAAGGATTTAACCCAGCTGGCATACAGCACTTGCAGTGTATCTCAGTGCCAAAATTCAGGTGGATAACACAGACATGTGAGGTTTGGAGAAGTAATGTCTTTTTCCATTATTCATGAAACCACATGATTCTCTAAACTCGATATAAAAAGCCAGTATATTTTTAACATGTAATATATCAAGTGCTGTGTGCCAGCTCCTGGATACAGAGGAGAAGTCAGCAAGGAGGGATAGAATCTAAAAACATCTGCAAGCAGGGCTTAGCGTAAATTTAGGAAGATGGCTTAGAATGAAAGGTAAAGACAACTTCCAGGAAAGTGAGCAAATCTGGAATAGCAGCTGTAGATAGTATTCCAGACTGCACTGTGAATTGTATTGGCATCACATGGCTTTACTTTCCTTCTGATTTTAAAAAAAAAATGAACTAGAGATTTCTGAGTAAAATAAGGGAATGTTTAAAACATATCCATTTACAAATCTGTTTGTAATCTACCTGGTCACGTAGTATTTTCTCAAAGAAAAAGAAACATGAAATAAAAAGTATTTTCCAATATTTCTTTTGTTCTCTCCTTTCTACAGTGAAGTCTTTCTCTGTGACACAAAACTGTCTAGGCAACCAATTACCTAGTAATACCCAATCAATTAAATACCCAATCAAGCACTGATTGGGAATTTACTACAAGTTCCAACACAAAAAAAGCTGAGGGGAAGGAGGACAGAGAAACAGAAAAGAAAGCTTTTCAGACAAAGGTATTTCTGGAGTTAAGCTATCAGTTAAGACTGTTTTGGTTGCAAAAGCCTATCTTTAAATGGAACTTTGTACTGAGTAAACCCTCTTACCTTGCTGTTTCTTGCGGCACATGACTGTGAACAGCGTGGCAAACGCAGAGATGACAACCAAAGGGACTGTAATGGCAATGGCTCTGATGGGGCCAGCCCACGGGGAGTGCACTTGGAAACACAGAGCAGAAGAAGCCACATGCAAAGAAGCTGTGTTACAATTGTCTAAACAAATCTTCACATTGGGAATGTAAAACTGCTGCAGTACTCTATTATCAGGTAATTGTCAAAGATACAGCAGGCTCAAATATCATGTTCTGCACCCTTTCAAATCAGGTTTCATGGTGGTTGCCCCACTGCCACAGCATCAGAGTGACTCTCCCAAGAAACAAGAGCTACAACTCACACCAGCCCCAGGAGAACAACCCTGTGGCAAAAAGCTTTGCTAAGATATGCAGTGGTCATTTGGAACTGGTATATTTTGGTTCCAGGGTGCTGAACTCACCACTTAGAAACAACTGCTTTCCTGCAGAGGTCACCCTTAGCAACGTGCATTAGGATTCAGAGCATTTTATCCACTGCCCACATCTGTGGCTGTTTTGAGGCTACAGTTACATTCTGAAATCCCTGTTCAGCTCCTCAGAAACAGGTCTGATCCATAGGCATGTGAAGCATTCACCTGACAGGTTCTCCAGACTGCTCAGTTTGGTACCAGGGCTGAAGGACACAAGTGATGTGTTCAGGCTACTCCCACACTTTCATTACAGTATTTCCACATTATTGCACTCTCAGTTGTATGTAATTAAGGTTATCATTCCTCATATCCACATATAAAAGCCACTTTCTCACAAAGATTTCCAATGATGGACTGATCTCAATTCCATTAAATATAAATGCACAGAGATGCACATGTATGCTCACGTGTGCATCTCTATTCTTTTTCCATTGGGTCAAAAAAGCACAGCACAATTATCTCAATAGTCTAGATTATGGCAAACAGACAAAGGTCAAAGAGAGGCTTATTTCCAACATAATTAAAACTGAATCTAAATTAATACAGTACATATAGTATATTGTTTAAAAAACAGAATTCATACCTGGTTTTAGTGCATAGTGCATTGTTTTCCGTGTTGTATTAGTGTCATCAACCAGCTTGGAAAAGTAAAAGATTAATTTTATTTTCTGCCATATGAAAATAACTAACAGCTTTGATGACCAAATGTGAAGAAAGTTACTGTTCAAATAGTTAAAACTAAAGAGCAGCACAAACTAGTATAATAAAAATTGACCAAGAAACAGAATTCCAATTAAAAAAAAATAAAAATCAAAATCCAGGAATTATGCAGGCCCACAACTTCAGTTAAGGCACAGATCAAAGTGCTGTGCACTCAGGGAAGCAAAGTCGTGGAAAGGTCAAGAATATGCTGATGCCTTAAGATTTTAGCCTTTTTATTTTTCAAATCCTGTACTGCATTAGTGCATAACTCTAAACTCCACAGAAAATGTAGTTAACTGTCTTCACATTTTGGTTAGACAAAACAATCCCTCTGGGCCTGTGATCCAAGGACACCACACAGCCTCAGGCCTCGAAAAAAGTAAATTGGGGGTGGGGGAGCAAACTGAGGGATTATGACTTCATTACCTGAAGCTGTAATTGGAGGATTAATTGCTAATATGTTAATAGCCCCAACTTGTATCTGTCTGAAAAACTCATGGCCATTGTCCTTTCTGGGTGTAGCCCCCTGGGGAAGCTTCATCTGCCTTTAATGTACCTGAAGGCCCTTCATTAAATATATCTGCTTTTATTCTTCTAACTTTGTCTGGCCTCTGTTTCCAGGTAAGCCTGAAGAAGACACCATTCTAGAAAATTTACTTGCCAAGTTACTTCAGTAGGGATACCTGAAGTTCAATTCTACCAGCGTGATTTGAAATATTTTAATTTTACTCCATTTTCCATTAACATATTCACTTAAATGACGTACAAAACTCTGTTTAGAAATATTACCTCAATGATATAATCCCCTGGAGACACGTTCTGAAGAACACAACTTGTAGTGTCTGTGTTCTGCTCCTACATCAAAGAAAGAACACTTTGCAAGCAATTCACATACTTTTAAAACCTAATAAAGAATTCACATTTATTTGATTTAGAAATAGGCAGTACACTCTTGTATGAATAAACCAGCAAAACTAAGTGTGCCCATTCACTTATTCAACTGTCTGCCTGCAGAACTAACTTGTGTTATCCAGGTCCAATGGAGTCCTCAAGCCTGGCTTTAACTGATGACTGCTATCACAGCACAATTGTCATTTGCATAAATAGTTCCAAATAGTTTTCATTTTAAAACTAATACTATTTTATATTAAGTTTTTAAAGTTTCTGTAAGACATTTGAACATCTCATATTAATAGGTTTTGTGCTTTTAAGAGCTGCAAAACACAGCCACGTACCTGTCTGCAGGTCTTTTGCTTAAAAGGCCCTTCATGCTTCAGTTTGTAGTGAAGAAAGTAGTACCTAAACCCAAAGTTGTGAGGTGCATGATCAAAGGACACTTGCATATTAAAACCTTGCTGGGTAACGTTCACATTCCTTGGCTTCCAGTCTGGCAGAGGAGATATTCATGAATCACAAAATGACTCTTCAAGTACAGTAACTTTTTTTAAGATTAATAGATAGAAATATTACATTTTACTTACAAGGTTTGCAGACAAGGTTTTCTGGCTGTAGCAACAATTCACATGCTACAAATACACAGAAAAATTATGAATTATACAGTATCAAACTGCTATGCTATTTAAACAGAAAAAACAAGGGCAGAAGTAAGGAGTTCATAATTCTGAATACCCCCACTTCTTTCTCAGACTCTAATATGCCTGGACTAAGTGCATTTTGCAAACTTACCTCCTTTGTTAGGATTTCAAGTCTCTTCTCATCTTTATACGAAAAACAGAGATCCATTAATTTGAATATAATATTTCTTAGTGGGACAAAAGGGATAACACCAGGCTCAGCACATCAGGAGAGGAAGTCAAAACTAGTCTTAAATATATTTACTCAGAACAAGTAAGTATGCTGAGCACTACTACCAATGGTACAGTAGTCTTGAAAATACCTTAAGCAAATTTTATAGCGGAAAAAAACACTTAGCAGGACAAATATCAACAGTTCACCTCAAAAGCTACTTCCAGCTTCTCACCATACTGTGTGAACACTGAGGAGCTTATTCAAATTTCTTCTCTCTACCTCCAATGGGAAACGCTAATTGTGAGAAATTCAACTTGATCTGCTGCTATCTAATTTTAGATGTCCTGCTCTACATCTGTCTTTAGACAGCTGTTTTTCAATTGTAATCTCAAAAGCAAAAAACAACCTGCCCTTCTTCACAATGTCCAGAGAGGAGCAAACCATCTTTAAGGGTTAACTGAGAACCACAGGAACAATCCTGCTCTAGGCAAACCTGAGATAATCTCAGGCCTACCTGAGACTCTTCTTCTGGTTGCTGCCCAACACTTAGGATCACACACCACAGATTTATCCATGGTATGCAAATTCTTTCTGCTTAACACCCAGATCTTCCTTCCATGACAATGTCAGTAACTACTTAAGCCAGACTCATCCAACATCATCATCTACTGCATTCCTTTGTTGGGAAAACCAAAACATTGAGGGGAGGGGAGGCCCACTGAAGAGATGATATGTAATACTGTATAAAATGCAATACTATATTATATGCAACACTACATTATATGCAATACTTACATCTAGTTCGGAAGAAAAATGGGTGATAATTACTTTCATTTTTAATGGAAGGAAAAGGAACAATCTTTACAAAGTAATCTGTTTCAAACTTCAAGTTTATAAAGGGCTGGGACTCCATTCCCTACAGAAAAGACAAGATTGCAACGTATTTTAAAATCAACTATCATAGCTGAAAGTATTTCTCAAAACAAGCCCACAATCTGCAATCAAAGGCTGAAATTAATACATTAAAAATCCTTTCTCCACCCCTCCACTCCAAACTGACATGAGGAATCTCAGTGGACAGCTGCATGTAGACTACTACAGATGTTCATCTGTGCTGCAGTCACCAAAATGAGAGTTCCCAGCTTCCAGAAAGTTTCTATCAAAAGGAACAAGACCTGTCTCTAAAGCAACAACTATCATTAATTTCACCAATAATACCTTTGGGAACCAACCAACTTTTTCACAAGGGCATGGAGCAATAGGACAAGGGGGAATGCCTTCAAACTGAAAGAGGGTAGGGTTAACTTAGATGTTGGGAAGAAATTCTTCAGCGTGAAGGAAGTGAGGCCCTGGCACAGGCTGCCCAGAGAAGCTGTGAATGCCCCATCCTTCCAAGTGTTCCAGGCCGGGCTGGATGGGGCTTGGAGCAACCTGGGATAGTGGGAGGTGTCCCTGCCCATGGCAGATGGGTTGGAACTGGATGACCTTTAAAGACCCAAGCCATTCTAGGATGATAAACACTTTCAAGACTACTTACATGGTCAAACAACACTGGAACTTTTCTGGAAACAAAGCACTTACTGTTCGTTTAAAACTGGGGCTGAGCTGCTTTGGATCTTTTAAAACCATCTGCTGGCATTGTCTTCCCTCTGATTTTAACTCCTCAAGTATTACTCGAAATCCCTTCAGGTATTCAATCCCTACAAACAGCAGAACATTTAAACAGAAGATTTATATTTCAAAATGCATAATGTGGTATTTTACGTACTTCGAATATTTTTCACTTGTCTTTAAAAATAAAACTTCTCAGTCATATGAAATGTGTTTGTATTTAATACCTGTTGCTGCATATTCCATCTTGCCTATCTAGAATTCAGTCTTTGGCAAAGTCTACAATCACTGCATAGTTGTGTAATGCTTGGAACAGAGGGGCCCACATCTCATCTGGGGCTTCCAAATTACCACTGCAATATAAGTTATCAGTACCTTCTTCACCTTCAGAAATACTATATAGTAACTTCACATTTCCATTTTAACAATCAAATATAACATTTTGCTGGGAAATTATAGAAATATTCCTTTATAAATTTTACTATCATCTCTGAGACTACCAGGTTAAAATGGTAACAATTGTTAAAACTTCTTTAGTTCTAGTACACTAAGGGCTAACAGAAAACTTGACTTAAATGGAATGGAATTTATTCCAGTGCATGTATACTTCCAGTTATTCGTAACTGCTGCCAGAACTACACCCATTTTGTTCAAGTTACTCTACTACAACTTAGCACAGTGTCTTTACAATGTTCTCATCACAGAACTACTTCATGATATGACTAAACTGAGTCACAGTGATGTGAATATCCCAGGAAAATGCCAGTGTTACCCTGTGACAGTTTTGTGGCTCAGGTATCAAAGGCACTGCACAGCTCTTTAATTCTCACTACTCCATCTAACTGCACCTCTTCAACAGCATTACATATTTATCAATGACACAGACACAGCTTTTGTAAGCTAAATGCTAGATAATCAAAATGGACTCATTTCAGTTTATGCTATGCTTGTCAATCCAAAAAATAAAATCCCAAATGTATGATTTCCACGTTTTCCACCACCCCCTCTGGTTCACTGGTTTTCACGGGTTTGTGTGTTTTGATTAATGTTTTATAATTTTGTAGAAGATAAAGTGTTGCCAAACATGTTCTTAGCATTCTATGCAACAAAAGCACTATTTGTCCTTCCAGGAAGACCCTGAAAGAGAAAGTGTCCGGTTCCCACGTTACCCGAGATGTCTGAACAGCAGCTCTGTCCTCAAACTGCCCAAAGGATTAACCTCTGGTGATTACAAGGAAGAACACCAGGCTCTGTTTCCCATGCATGTTTGATTCATCCGGTCTGCAACTGAAGATTACCAAATGCCTTCAACTGCACAATTCTGCAGAATTCAGTGCAATTTTCACATATTCTTTTAAAGCCCAGAAATAAGTTTCTCAGTGGAAATGGATTCTGCACATCCTCAATTTTGGACACTACTGCTCTAGTGGGCAAAAAGGTTCTTCCAGTGACATTGAAGTCATTGAGGAATACTCTTAATCACCAGAGCGGACAAGGAACCACATTAAAAGTTTGTATAGCTGTGATTAGATAATGTTTTCCACCTGTAAGACAATCTGCATCTTAAAGAACTTGAAGTGTATCAGGAACTAAACTCAATCAATGTCAATGAAAGGCACCAAAGCCTTAGGGCAGAAAATGAAACCAGGGACAGTTGCAAAGTTCTGAGGAGCAGGAATTCAGTAAACTGGGATAGTAAAAAGCAGTGTATGGCTGCAGAAAACATCCCAGTTTTAAGGGTGTTTTTGAAGCAAGCCAGAAAAAATAGGAGCTTTGCAAAGGCATTAAGAATTCCTTTATTCTTAGGCAGTTTGCATCAATGATTCCAAGCATAATTTAATTATTTGACTTAATACCTATGAGCAGGAAGTTATTACCAAACCCATGAGCAGCGAGTCCATTTCCCTCTAGAACTTACCAATGGCATTTGCTGTCCAAAGGATCATCACAGCCACCTGTTCCTGGCATGCAAACTGACTGATAGTGATGTTCTGCACATCTCCAATCATGTGTCTTCCCACTGAACTCAGGTAAGGAGTGCAGTCTAAAAATATGGACAAATACACACTTTAGGAAAACTGTTCTTGCTGACATAAATTCCCTAATATGTCTTCAAGACTGAGCAAAGTAAAAGTACCAGTGCATTATTTTCTGTAAGTACTACACAGCAAACCTAAATGAAGTTTTTGTCTCAAGACCCAAAACCCCACAAAACTTCACAAATCATTGAGCACAACCACTTGCAGTGGTTGCCAACCCACAGTTCACAGGGTCCCAAGGATATTACCAGTTTATACCATCAGTGTAACCTGCACCACATCACATGTATTGGGACTCCCAAAAGAGAACAACTTTTCCTTGTAGTTGTTCAAAATAATATGAAGACTGACATTAATTTTGTTCATGTACAGTGCTCAAAGCAAGAGAATGTTGGTCAATGATCAGGCACAGATGAGAACAATAAATCATGTGAAGCTTGAGAACTGCTCAAGAAGTGCTTTTAACCACGATACTGCTTGATCCTGACCACAAAGAACCCACTGCTTAAATCCATCTCTTCTCTGCCTTCCATTCCTACAGACCACATCCCTACAGACCACTTAACTGCCACTGGACTGACTCAGGACTGGTTTTGTCTTGCTATCCTCACAAAATGCAGCGTATTCCCTAAAATTATAGCACCACAGCTTTAGCTTTAATTAAGAAAACGAAATATAAACAAAAGAGTCCTGAGTTTGTTGTTGAACTTTACCATGTCTTTTTGTTTTCAAAAGAATAAAATAACCCCAAACTTTATTACTTTTAAAGCTTTACAATATTTAGGCTCATATTTTGTGGCAGGAAGAGAAGTAGCAGGCAGGGAATTCACTAGTTCTGGAGCACGATACACATGAAGATGAGTGTGCAAAAACAAACATTCTGGTTCTGAACTACTGAAACCAACAAAATCCAGAGGAAATTGATCAGCAGATTGTATACTACTGACTGATGATTAATTCAAAAAACTGAGATCATTTCTACGGTATATATTCATCCATACAGAGCTTGTAGAAAAGAAACATGAAAAATCAAGTGCTACGATACGCCAGTACAGGAAATTTCAATTTAATTCAGAGATGTGATCTTAAAGGCAAGGAAAGAAAAATTATTAACCATAAAGGAGATTTAGAAAATGGCTTTTTACTATGAATAAGCATGCCAAGGGGGTCTTTTCTCTAACTGCCACAGCCACAAGAATAGAACAGTCTGTACAACACTGCCTTTTCCAAAAGCTGGGCAGTCAGTACTGACTCCGCTCTTTGCAGAACTCAATTGCTACGAGTGAACTCGGTGACAGCATGAACTTCCTCTTAGGAGGATAGAGGATGTCTTTCAATGGAAAGTTTGAAGTAACTGGGTTTTGCTAGGTCTGCATCTAATTAATAGCAAGCCCAAGATTTTGGATCCTGGTTACTAGAATTTTATGGTCAAATGACAATTTGCCAAAATGGAATATAGCACAAATGCCTGAAGTTTGACTGCAAGTCACTGATTCACAGTTATAAAGAACAATAGTTTTAGGAAGAAAACAGCATGGAAAAATCACACTTTTTAGGAAACCAATTCTTTTACTTGAATATAAGTGACATACTAAAAAATAAAGACATTTCTTTTTCACCTGAATAAATAATCTAACCAACTAATTTAGCATCATAAAACACATTTTCCTAGAGTTGCTCTGTGGCAAAATAAGAGCCTTTAAACCACAGCCAGCAAGCCAAATTCTCTTTTGTGCTGGCTTATTAAAGGTACATACATATTTCCACACCATGTGAGCTCTTTCATCTTCATATCAGCAAACTCTTCTCCTAGTCCTGCAGAACTCAATTAACTTCTTTGTCCAAGAAGCACAGAGTGCCAGCAGAATTGTGAATTAATACTTCTCGTTGGTTAAATACAGTTTCTAGTGCCAGAATTAATGGAAAAAACATGACACATACTGGGATTTAAACAGACTTGTGTTAACTAAACATGAGGATCTCTGTTCTGACTGGTACCATTTCCTAGTTTTCTTTATGTAGATAAAAAAACTCATCCTTCTTTTGTAGTGACCACCTACATCTTGTACAAACTGACACACCTAAATTCTGCTCATTTTAAGTATTAAGATCAAATTAGATTAAAAAAATCACAGTGAAGGATTGCAAATTCAGAAATTAACACAAAAACAGAAGAGCAAATGGACGATCAGAATGAAACAAATCACTATTGTTAGGTTTCCTGATGCATGCTCTCAGTGATGAAACTTTACCTACATTCTGCATCTGAAGTCATTTCTTTGGGTAGGCAGAAAAAAACACCTATGACTTGCACTGGCATTAAAACTAACATTGTTTTAATGTAAATTAGGACCTTGTCTTGACTGTACATTGAATTTATATTGATGATGGCCACTAGCTGCCCATATAAGGATAAATTCTTAATGTAGTTAGCAGTCCTGCTTTGACAACTTGACAGCAAAGACGACAAAACGTCTAAAATAACCCCCAACAATAAGATACCAGCCACTTAGCAGATGTTTGAAGAGGTCTGAAGTATTACTGCTGCAACCTGTTTATCACTGTTACTATGCCAGAGATTTCTTTGTTCTCAGTTTAGCTGGAAAACACACCACATCTGCACAGCTCTGAAACCATCTGCACTGCAAATGCAGACAGCAGTTTTCCCCTGGCCTGGGCCTTCAAGACCGTAGCTAATGAAAAGTTGCCATTGATTCAACTAAATGAAGAGATGCTATTCAATATTCATATTCAATATTAATCCTTGCAAAGACAATTTTTAAAATATATTCCCTGTATACAAACCAGACATTTTCTACCTCACAACACACATTATGCCATTTTCACCCAAAATTACACATCAGACAAAAGCTGCATAAAGCTCAAAATAACCTTTTCCTATGTCTTCATTTGTACAGAGCCTTTCAGCGACTATACTTGTCACAGAATAAAATAATTTTCTATAATGTCCCAGTCAAATACCAGGCAAATTATGTAGGCCAACCTGAAAGAGAAACTCCTACAAATTGTTAGATAGTTTTATTATCAGTGAGACACAGAAGGAGAAGATCTACCAGACCCAGCAGATACAAATTTTCTAGATTTTAAAATTATGTCAATATTGAAGAGCTTATGCTATTTGTAGAGCCATTTTAAGAGACATGTTGCTATGTATTGACAACTGTGCTGGTGGCCTTGATTTCTGTGAATATAGTGCAGATTTTCAACTTACTGTCATATTTAAAGGTGATGTTGAGTAGTCCATTGTTCTTTGTGACTGATGACAGCCCCTGTAGAGAAAAAACAGAGAAAGGAAGGTCTGAATGTAGTATTCGCATGAAGACATGAAATTGTGATTGAAGCAGTATGATCTGCCCAGCAGATGGGAATCACAGAAGCTTATTTTTGGAAGAAAACGATGTGATATTCTCAACTTGCACCATCTAGGTGAACTGTGTATGTACAAAACCCTTACCTTTAATCAAGGTTTAACAACAAACCAAATTGGGCTCTCCAGGGTACACAGGGTGCAAGAGAAGAGAAGAGAAGTCAGCCAAAGAGCTGTTGTCCACTCCACAGCTGTGAAAGAGTATCAGAAGCTGCCAGAGAGCAACACTGCAGAAACCCATTATGCTACCTCAGACACCCTTTTCTTTTACCAAATACCATTAAAGCAGACACTGCAAACTGAAGACCAACCAGAGAACTGCTCTGCCAGGGAGAAATCCAGGTTGATGAGTCTGCTGTCTCTTCTCTACTTACAGAAAATAACTTTGGCCCCCAGGTATGCAATACCTTCCACATCAGAAAGCACTGAAATGGTTTTGAAACACAAAATGTAGCATCAACCTCACAAGACACAAAGCTGCGAACTGGAATACTGATTCTTATGATACAATATTATACCCTGAAAGGCAAACTACATATTTACCATTAGCTTTAAAAAAATACCACCCATTTACATAGAATTGTATCTGGGTTCACTGCTACAATGCAAACAGCAAAAATCATCAGTATGAAAGGCCTACAGCAGTAATTAGATGTTGTCAGGATCATGCCTGAGCACTCACTGTGTCTCTTCACAGTCAGACCCAGGTACGTACAAAGAAAAACAAGGTGGGAGTTGTCAAGTTAAAAAAAAACAACCTAAAACACTTCCTCCAGGATGAAAGCAATTCAGACTTTGATAGCATTGTTACAAGTTAAACTTATAATCTCACTTTCCTCTTAGGTGGCTTTTAATTGTTTACGTTTGATTTAGTTTGGCATCGAACCAGCTGCTTTACAAAAAAGCTTCCTGAAACAGGAAGGAGTCTTTCTTTTCAGCTGTAACTTTTCTATTAATACCTGTTCTAGTCTGACTCACTTTCTGTTTCTCTAATGTTTATTAAATGTCATTTAACTTACAGCAAAACAAAGACATGATTTATTTGATTTAAAAATCACAAAAAAGTAACTACTGACTTTTTATAAAGGGAGATTAGCCATCAAATCAATTGATACTTGTCTTCCTTTTGTCCTAGAGCTGAAGTTTTGAAAGACATAAATTTTACCCAACTCCACAAAAAGTTAGCATATGCATTGGAATTTGTTAGATAGGACTTTTATATGCTGTATTAAAATAAAAAGGCAACATTTCTCCTTTAATAGCATTTCTGCTGGGATTATGGTGACATAACAAAATATGTAACAGTATAAGCATAAATAAATATACCACAAGCATTGATAATTTAGATGCAAAGACAGACATAAGCCAACCTCTGCTGAACCTATGCAGCACACAAGACTTAGTAGTGGTAAAAATTTGCTCCCAAGTATAGAAAAGGCACAAAAAGACTGCAGTAATTAGTGAGAGAATTGGGGTCACCTCAACGTATTGAACTAAATAATTGTTATATTACTTGTAATATAACATGTAAGCTACTCAGATAATTTTCATCATGCTCAACTGTAGCATTCATCCCTTAAGTACTTACTGCTGTGAGTGTAAAAATACATTCTTCCAGGAAGCATTCCCTTGGTTTTGAATTCAAGTGATTGTGCTATTTATTTAGGTGGCTTATAGCTGGGAGAACTTGTTTAGAGCATCTTACTTCAAAACTACAAATACTGATGCTATGGCCTCAGGGCTCTGAATTCTTAGCTAATTGACCCTGCCATGGCAGGGAAAGTAGATGATCTTGAAGGTTCCTTCCAATCCAAACCATTCTGTGATTTTATTATTAATTAACCACAAACATTTGTTGAATTTACATTTGTTGTATTTAATTCATTCTGAACTTTACTAGAAAGCAAGTCTTTGTGTCCTGAAGCTTTGCCTACAAAATTCCTGTGGTCTACTACTTCTATACATGTGGACTGAGAAGTAATACATGTGAAAGAAAACAGCCAAAACATCCTTTCTGAAGAACTCTAGATCACTGATCCTTGAACAGATAATCGAAGTTGAAATGCACACATATTAAATTACAAACAACCTTATTTGTCAAAAAGCTGGGGGAGCAGACGAGGCATTAGCCACATTAAATCTCACATTCTGTGAGCTCAAAGCACAGAAAACATGATAAGCTAAAATCCAAATCCTGTATCTATATTGGGCAAGCACACATCACATACCTCAAACCACAGAGATCAATGTTGGATCTATTCCTCAATGCATATAAACAGCCTGAATAATTAAGGTTAAGATCCCCAGACATCCTAAGTCAGCACAGATCTAAATAAGACCAATACACATCATCTCCTGAAGAATGAATAGCTCATTTGGATGTTCAAGGCATGTACAGGCATTTCATTTTATTTAAAATTGCATCTTTCAACATGAAAGAGCACACAATTATTAAAGACAAAGACTATTATATGAAGTTAACCTCTATTCTTGTCTGTTTGGATTTTTCCAATACCCAACCCCCATTTATAGTAACAGCTCAGTAATGAAATGCACTTATGACAATTCTTTCACCCATTACTACGCCAGAGGAACAAAGTTAGGATTACATATCCACAAATAAAGTTAAAATGAAATTTGTAACCACAGGAACTAATTGTGCCTCCAAGAAATGTTAAATTTAACTAATGTCTGCTGCCAGAGGCATAAATTGAATACAATTGAATGACACGAAAACTCTGATTTTATTGAACTTTTCCCTCTTCTTTTTAACCTAGAACATATAGTGTTTCATATTTGAAATAAACATCTATTTTTTGTATCAGGCAATACCTGCCAGAAATAGCACTGGTGATAGAAATGGATGGGTGATTTCAGAATAGTTCTATAACTAATTTTTATTACAAACAATATCGAAATATACTCCAACATTCTTCTGTTGAGCAAACACTCTTTCATTTAAGAAAGCTGATTTATGTGTGCAACAAGGTACTGTCAGGGGCAACTTGAACACAAATACTGGGAAACAGAGAGAGATGCTAGCACTAATTACAGCAATCTGGTAAAGGAGGTAGGAAATCACTACCCCTCAAGCACAGCCTTGTGCAGCAGACCAAACAGTAATCATGATTCATCTTTCATATGTTGTTCATCAACACACACGTGGTCCTAATTTCACACTCCCATGAGGCAAACTGAAGGGACAATTGTTTTTGAACTTTAGCATCAAGACGAATAATCCATGTTTATCATATTCATTGCTCAGTAAAACAAGGGCTTTGTATTTGACATCTGTTCCTCTTGTTTTAAAGCTTTATTGATGCTTTCAACCAAGTAAAAATATTTTCTATTTCTACAGTCATCACTAAAATGATAACTTACCTGTATTATTTGATGCCTGTATTTTGAATTGCTTTCAAGAGAATATGACAAAATACATAATCCATGTTGATGTTTGCTGTATAAGTTGTGTGTACTCCATTGACTGCAGAATAAATTCTAAGCCCTGGGTGAATGGGTTTGTTCTGTTATTACTTATAAACTTGATGTGACTGACAATTGCAACCATTAATTTTGTACAGATTTACCTCTTTTATATATATATTCCTGCATTGCATGCAAAAATTATGGGAATAGCATTTTAAAAAACATCTCAGTGACACTAAAGATGTAAGTTCTAATTTAAGTGAATTTAAGTGAATTAATGGAGCAACAGAATTCTTGGTGCCTATATCATATTTCAAAGAGGACTCATCTAAACAGGTTGGTTTTAACTCTTTTACTAAGTTGGCATCTTTTGCGTTTGTTCTTATGTAAGCAACATAATTCACAAGCAGCTCGCAGATTTTGGTTGGCTCTTTGTTGGTGGCTATTCAGTGTTTCACCAGTTCTTCTCTAGAGCCACTGCACACAGGTTCAGCTGCACAGGAGCAGAATGTGTCTTCAGAGCACCTCAAATTTGACCTGAGACATGAAAGGCAAAGCACTGCTTTTACCTCATTGTAAATTATATATCAGCTGGGAAAGAAAACCATCACTTTTGACCATGAAGGAACATCCTAGAATAACAGAAGTTTTAGGTTGGAAAATACTTTTAGATCATTGAGTCCAACCACCAACCCAGCACTGCCAAGCTACCATTAATCTGTGTCACTCAGTGCNAGGTCCCCCCTGAACCTCCTTTTTTGAAGGTTAAACAAGCCCAGGTCCCTCAGCTTCTCC